>APFE031615285.1:0-22763 GCA_000404065.3 Pinus taeda
GACTTTCTCTCTTTTTTGAAGTTTGACATGGAGAGCAGAGGTATAAGGCTTGACAAGGAGGATAATATGACTATTGAAGGAGCCATATTAACTGCAGATAGTCATGGTGACAAATTTCAGTGTAACAAGTCGAGCTGAGGTAACTACAAACCAAACTTTTGACTTGGTAGCTAGCCCTATCAAGATGGAGAGGGCTCCATCTAATGAATCACAGCCAAGTGGGCTAGATAGATTAGGTTTTTAGGCTAGATAGAGTAGCTCAGGGTTTGTTTGATTTGATTTGATTGGGGTAGTCACTGGATGAGTGAATTAGGTTAGAGAGTGAACTAAGTCAGTGCAAAAGAGAATCAGAATTGTAGACATCTGATGGGGAAAGGTAGAAAAGTTACTTTAACACTTTATAGTATAGCGATGAAATGGTTTAGACTGGTGAGGTGCTAAAAAGAGCATGAAAACCATGAATTATTTTTAAACTTGAAGAAATGAAACAAATTATGATGATTTTCCCAAAACAGAGCATAGAAGATGAATTCTGCTTATCACACCTTGAAAATAAAACATATTTAGAAGTGAAATGGATCATGGAAAATAAAAAAACTTCACACACATGTAACTGAAGAAACTCATCCAATATATTCGATGCCAAAGTCTAAAACATTAGTACAACATCCAATACAATCCAACCTATAGAATGAAATAGAAATTACATGATATAGGCCTCAAACCAACTCATCCTAGCCTCAGGGGTTGAATCCATGAGGGAGGAGCAGTTACAACAAAAACTGAATTGATAGCTAGAGTGTAGGGTGGTCAAAGTGACTCATCCCTATCTTAAGTGAATTGATTCATTACGAGTCATGGAGGCCATTTACCTAATGTACTTACCCTAGGTAATAGTAAAAACATAATAATTACATCAACCACATCAATTACATCAGTAAAACATTGATTTCCCATAAGTAAAAATCAATTTTGGAGAGAGACAGTGAAAACTTGAGCCAACTGTCAAACGTGCAGCGCCAGTATCAAATGCGTAGTGCCATATTTAGACCCACTTTTTCTTGCCTTCCTGGTGTCCCAATTGAGCCCAAGATAGCTCATTGGAAATATTACCTCATCTAGTTTCCAAAAATGCCCTTGGTTTTCAAAATGGGCCTGATTTGACCCTCCAAAACTCCATTCTCCCAAGACTACTCAAACGCGCAATGCCTGGTCCATAAATGAGGTAGAAACATGATTTTTAGGTAGTTTTTGGCCTTTCCCACTTGCCAGTTTTGCATTCCAGGGTTGGAAACATGGTTTTCCTATATGTCTTGGGCCTTCTGAATCCATTGGTAGCTTCCATTCCTCCAAAAAGTGCCTCAAAAAAGTGTGCAACGCCTAAGGTGTTGCGCGTTTGACCAAGGAGCTAATATGAAATTGCCTCAAAAAAGACAGGAGAGACAATATTACAAAAAATGAACCAAGAGTCTTCAAAAATGGTCAAGAATATGATGTTTGGTGTGGCTAGGCATGGAGTGAAGCCTCTACAAGTATATCAAGATTATTCTTTTATTCTTGGTGAGTTAGGGCTTCAATTCTTGCCCTAGCAGCCTTAAGCTTTGCCCTTTCTATTTGGTTTCTTTAGAAATAATACTTTGCCATATTTCTCTGAATGTAAGTGTCTCTTTTTGCCTTGTCTAGGGGATTTTCAAGATGGTTGTTAACCATTTCAAGCCAATGCTCTTGGTTCTCATTGATCATTTTGGCAAATTGTTCATTTAGGGTGAGCTCATTAGCTAGTCCAACCTCTTTCTGTTTTTCTAGCTCCAATGCTCCTTTTAGGCCTCTAGTCCTTATCTTTCTTCTTGGTTGCTGTTCCTCTAGCTGGTCAGATCAAGTAAAGCCTTAGCCTTTTCAGCCTCCCTCTTTACCTTGATGAGCTGAATCTCCATGAGCTCATGTTTGGTCTCAAATTGCTTTTTTTCCTACTCATAATATGAGATGATGTATTTTTCCCTCTGCAAGTTGACCTGGAGCTCCCTGATGAGTTCATCCTTTTCTTTGATGACAATACTTGTGCTCTCACTGTCATCATGCTCACTTAGTTCAACTAAGTCAAAATCCTGCTCTGTCTCATGGAGGTCCTCCTACTGATGCTGGATCTTTGTCTCTATCATCTTTTCCTTGCCCTTCTATACCTACTTTGCTGATGAAGAAGGCAAGGCCCCTCCCATAATCTGTGGGGCAAACACTTTCCTATGCCCCCTCTGATAAGTATGTGTCAAAGTTCCCAAATTAGCCCCTTTAGGCTTGATGACCTCACCCTGTTCAATGTGCTCTTGCTCTCTGATTTCATCTCTGTTAGGTGAATGAATATGCTCATGGAATGGTGATGATGGAGGTGATGGTGGGGCTGACTCATCAGATGAGGATGAATGATCTATGGGCTGAGATGGAGGAATGGAGGTGGAAGGATGAGTGATGAAGGGATACTTTGAACATTCTGAGTAGATGAATAAGTGAATAGGGGATTAGCTCTGAAGGTACTCCATGTAATGTTGAGTTCCTTGAGATGATAAAGGAATATGATTTTAATGAGGGAATGATGAAAGAGAATCTTCATTTGATCTTTATACTCCTCCTTTTGGGAAATGTAGGCCATCTTCTCAACACTCTAGAAAGGATAGTAGGGTATATTGAGCATTTTCACCCTAGTGAAATGCATTAAAAGCCGGATGTGATAATAATAGAGCCTAGAAAATCTACCTTCAGATGAAAAATATTTCATAATAATATTCGTCAATGGGGCATATCTGTCAAGGAGGTGTGAAAAAGGAAAATAGCCCCTTATTTCATTTCGGTACCTTGGTCTCATGTAAGGCTCATAATAATGTCTCTCCAAATCACCTTGTTTAAACCATTTCTCCCCAACATATGGGATTCCAGTGGCAGCTGATATGATGGAAGTAGATAAAGTAAAAGTGATACTTGCTAGAGTGACTTGGTTGTCTTGGAGTTTAGATATGAAGAACCTAGTCAACTCAGGATGATGTTGGAATACCTGAACTTTCTCACAGAAATCATAATAACCTAGCCCTTTGAAGGATGTCACAGTCATAGGAGATGCCAAGAGTGCCCTGAGATATGTGGGCTCAAATCTGTGTATTTTTCCTCCTTTGTGTATTTTCTTGACCTCTATTTCTTCTTCCTCACTGTGTGGTTTATATTCCTCTTTTCCCATGGTGTTTATTATTAAACCCTATGAAGTATAAGGTAGTTAGAATGTGGTTTTTTGGGAATAAGAAATGGGTAACGGTAAATATGAAGGAGATGGGTGAAGGGATATCTGTGATGGAGGAGGACATAAGGGATTAGTATGATATCTTTTGGGATGGGAGAAATTGTTGCAAATTAGGGGGTTTGGGAGCCTAGGTAGTTGTGGCACATAGGAATTAGGGTTTTGGGACAAAGGGTTTAGAGGGTATTTGGGATAAAAAGGTTTAGGTAAAAGGAAGGAAGGTGCAGTGGAGCGTATAAAGGAATTAAGAGGGCAAGAGTAGTTTTGGGGAAGATCTAGGGTTTAGATATGGGATAAACACCAAATCTCCAATTAAACCTTTAAACACTCAGGGAGTGACTTAAGGAGGAAGAAACACACATTCCTTAGCTAGTACTTACTTGTTTGGAGGTTGAATGCTCTTTGGAGGAGCTGAGGAGGTGACTGTAGCCTTCCTGGACAAATGCGCAGTGCCAATGGAGAGTGTGCAACACCTCAGATGAATGTGCAATGCCTTAAGAGAACACGCAACACCTTAAGGAAATGCGCAGTGCCGGTAAACGTGCAACGCCAAAAGAGAACGCGTAGTGCCAAAAGAGAACGCACAGTGCCTGCTCTGTTCTGCTGATTTTCATCCAGAACTGTAAAAAGGGTCTCTTGGGGTTTTCTTAATTAGTGGTAGGAGGCAATGAAGCTGAGTTTGAAGGCAAGAAGTCCTTTATAGCTAAGTGAATTTGATCTTTTAAATTTAAAACCCACTTTATAATGTTTCATTTCACCTTTTTGACTTCTTTGCTAATTTCCTTTTTGACTTTTTCCTTTGCAGGTGGATGATGCTAGAGTTTTGGCAATCTTTATTTTTGAATATTGCTTGGATGATATTAGAAATAGAGTTTGAGAAAACGACTAGGAACAATGACTTATTACATATGATAAACGTAAAATTACATAAATAAATAAAATTATTACATCTCTCTTTTTGAAATAAAATTACAATCTAAAACAAAACTTATACTTTTGAAATGAAAATTAGAGCTTTGGAAACCATAGTTACATGTTTGCAAATCCTTTTTGAATGAAAAAGGGATATTATTTCTTTCACTCTCATGCTTTTGCTGACCTTATGCAGTGAATGGTGTTTTTATTGGACCTTGGAGGAATGAAACCTAGTGAGCTAATGGGATCTTGACTAACTAGACTTCATGTAGACTTGACTGACACAAGACATGATGAAATGAGCTTTTAAAATGAATGTATGCTCAGTAAGACATAGGAAGGTGGGCCAACAAATATTGATTTTTGAGGGAGAGTGGGATTTTGACTTGGGCTACTATCAGTGAGTAAATTTTTGCATGAGGACCTAGGCAGAATGATAAAAAATTTCAACATGGGACACTAATATGATATAAAAGATGAGTTTTGATCACTGGTGGTAGTATGAAAATACTGACTCTAACAATCATATAATACTATAATCAATCATTTAATTTCAACCACAATATGGTAAAGGTTTACATGTGCTTCACTTTTGTCGAAGCCCAACTTGGTGAAATAACTGTCTATCATGGTGTACCAAGAACGAGGTTCTTGTTTCAATCCATACATCACTCGCTTGAGTCTGCACACATGCGACTCTTTGTTGAAGGTCTGAAATCCTTCTGATTTATCTATGTACTCCTCTTTCATCAATGACTCCATTGAGGAATGTTGTATTCACATCCATATGATGTATCTTCCATCCCATTTGTGTTGAAAGTGCTAGAATAGATATGATTGAAGAGTACCTTGCTACTGGAGAAAAGGTCTCCTCGTAATCAATTCCCTCCACCTGAGAGAACCCCTTAGCCACAAATCTGGCCTTGTGTTTCTTGATACTCCCATATGCTACTTGCTTCACCTTGTAGATCCACTTAGAACCTGCCACTGACTTGTCCTATGGCCTTGGGAAAATTTCCCAAGCACTGCTCCTGAGAATGGAATCATATTCCTCTACCATGGCATCGACTGATACTAGTTGCTGCACTGCTTCCTCAAATGAGGATGGCTCAGGCTCTACACGCTCACTCATCAGAGCTATGTAGCCAGTGTACCAATCTGGTGACCTCCTCTTCTTGTGTTGTGATGTGGGTGCTCCCACATTCTCTCTAGCATCATGCATCAATGTGTCAACTTATTTGGTGCAATTTCTTCCAACTTTGAATGTTTATGCATGAGTGGATGCTTGCATTCTCTTCTCCTCTACTTGTGGTTTCCCCACATCATTCATAGGTTCTTCCTTTGGAGCCAAAAGCTCCTCATATGCATGCAGTTGAAGCTCCCTCTCAAGGGAACATCTTATGGCATTCTCTTCATCGAACTTCACATCTCTACGAAGAAATTTCATCCCGTGAGATGGAAGGTACACCTGATAGTTGTGAAGTGTATTAGTGTACCCCATAAATATGCCCATCTCAGTTGTCGGCTCTAGATTTTTCCCTACATACTTGGTAACATGATAGTAAACTGATGAACAAAAGATCCTCAAGTGTGACACATCTGGTTTCTTCCCTGAAAAAGCTTCTTTTGGTGTACTCATCTCGAGAATCCAATGAGGACTCCCATTCTACAAATATACAACTATGTTGCATGTTTTAGCCCACAAGTGCAATGGTAGGCCCTGATCATGCAACATTGCTCGTGCAACTCCCATGATAATTTTGTTCTTCCTTTCAGCAACTTCATTTTGCTGTGGGTTATGGGGTTCTATTAACTTCTTTCAACTGCCTTCTGATGCACAAAATTTCTTGAACTCATTTGACACATATTATCCACCGTTATCGCTCATGAGAGCCTTCACTTTCCTGCCAGTGTCTTTCTCAACAAGTGCTTTAAATTAACAAAATTAGGAGAATGTATGGTATTTCTTCAACATGAAGAAAATCCAGGACTTACATGAGAAATCATCTACAAATATCACATAATACCTGTGCTTGGACGTGGAGGCTGTCGAGAAAAGTCTGTACACATTTGAGTGAACTCTTTCAAGGATCGCTTGCGCTCGAATGTCCTTATCATGAAATGTGGATTTGGTGTACTTCCCCAATGTACACCTTTTTCATGTATCTCACTACTCTAGTGAACCCTTGGGAAGTCTTGTAGAAATTTGCTAAATGATCTTCACAACTCCATGTTGCAAATGGCCCAATCTTCTATGCCATAATTCACCAACATCTCAACTCTGCACCTTCTCTACTTTTGTTCTCAAGGAAGCACAATCTTCTACATCCAATTTGTAGAGGTTCTTCACCCAAACCCTGATCTGCTTCACTTGTTCTGTGGCTATGTGATGAAGGAAATCCTTTCCTTTGCTAAATATCACATCATAGCCATAGTCTTCCAACATAGCAATTGAAACTAAATTATTCTTCAGCCCCAGAACATACATGACATCTTTTAATGTTAGAGGAGAACCAAAATCCTTCTGAAAAGTAATAATACCAATACCGATTGCACTATGCCTGCCATCATCTCCCATCTCAATGTGAATCTAGAGGTCCTTCTCCTCCAAGTCACTAAAAATTTATTTGTTTCCCATCATATGGAATGAGGCTCCACTATATAGATACCACACACTATCCATCACTGATGTCACCATGCATGTAATGAGTGTGAAATCCAACTCAATTTGTGAAGCTAGAGCTTCAACTGCTCCTCCTCCTGAAGGCTTCTTGCCGACCTTCTTTTGTAGACATTTCATGGCATAGTGTCCCAACTCATGAAAGCGAAAACTTTAAATCTTTGACAAGTTCTTCTTCTTGCCACCCTGATTGGAATCCCCTTTGGATTGGGATTTCTTCCCTTTCCATTTGTTTTCCTTTCCATCCAAGGCACAATTCTCCTCATCATCATGCTCGCATGAGGTTCCATCTCTAGTGTTCCACCTTATCTCTTTTTGCACCAAGTTAGACCATAATCATTCCCAATTTGGTAGCTTCTCCTTCCCATTTACTAAATACTAGTAGCTGTGCCAGCTCTTGGAAAGGGCTATAAGTGTTAGGATCACCAGATCATCTTCAACAACTATAATACCAAAACTCCCAAGTTC
Source organism: Pinus taeda (assembly GCA_000404065.3). Taxonomy (NCBI): domain Eukaryota; kingdom Viridiplantae; phylum Streptophyta; class Pinopsida; order Pinales; family Pinaceae; genus Pinus; species Pinus taeda. The sequence continues at coordinate 7,344 of APFE031615285.1, forward strand.
ATCTTGACATTGCGTGAACCTACTTAGGTACTGTGGTATTGTGTCACCCTTCTCCATCTCGATCTTCCGAAGCTTGTCCTTCAGTCCCAGCTTCCTATGGTGACTGTTGTTCTGAAACAAGTCTATTAAGGATTGCCATTGCATATGGGGTATCCTGCCTATGTAGATTTGAGAAAATATGATCTCAAACTCATTCTAGTATGATCCTCCTCGCTTTTGCCACATATTTCTTCCACTTAGCTAGATCTTGAGCATCGGTTGTTGGAGTCTTAGGAATATCATTGTCTATGAATTCCTTCAGCCCGTTATCTTCCAAAACTCCCTCCATCCTATCCTTCCAAGCAATATAATTCAAGCTACCCTCAAGGGCATACTCGAGTCCCAATCCATATAACAACATTATGCTAACTCTAAAGAATGATCCTACAAATTCAATTCCACCTGCAAAGACAAACTCAAAATATTCTCTTATATTGTGATTCCTACTCTGATACCATTTACAAATTCCTTGTAGATTCAAACTTCTTATGTAATATTTTGAAACAAAAGACTTGAATCTACTCTACAAATCAATGGAAACAATTGATCAATCGAGAAATCATGAAGCATACAAAAGAAATAATTCAATCAACACATTACACAATTATTTCCCTCGGAAAGCCGCAAGTAAAAACCCCTGCTATCTATATATTACATTATGCAGAAAATATGAGAAGATTACAATGCTTTGCTCAAGCCTGAGCAACCTCTGTACTATCTCTATCTGTCTCACTGCTTCTTAGACAAGCCTTGGCCAATACTTAACCAATTTTCTGCTTGCCCAAGTTCCTATTTCCTTGTGTTGTTTCCTTGGGAATTAGCCTCTATTAATTAGGGAAATTCGTCATCCACAAATATGCAAAACATCATAGGACTTCCTTTGACTGCATGCACCACCTGTACAATTTGGATGATTATACAATTGATAGTACAATTCCCTTAAACTGTAATCTCAATGTGGTAACTCGTAGATCACACATGCATGAGTTATTTATGGCTGAATTATCAATTAATTGGTTGAACACTGAAGCTGCACCCCACTATTAGACCTCCTACTAGTTCCCAATAGTTGGAACTAATTTAACTGAGTTTAACTAAGTTAAACTAAATTAATTAATTACAACTCAAAATAAACTCAACCAGAGCTCGTATAATGTAGGAGCCACTCTACATGACTCAAGTTAGACCCTTAAATCAAATTAACTGAACCAACTAAGTCAAATTAACTTAGTTAACTCGTACAAGTTGTCTCATGATGTGGAGTTACAATTTTTCTCTCCTAATTTAATTCAAGGGAAAGTTAAATCAGGATTTTCTTGTTGCATTTTCAACATGAGGATCAAACTATATGATTTGAAGAGCCACAAGGCGACCATGACAAAAATATAGGAGTTGGATCAATTTCACTTTGAAACTAAATAATTTCATGGATATGATCCCAATAGAGGGTGCAGACAACATTGTGAAAGGCTTGATTTCAATACAGGGTACTCATCAATGTCCACAACAGAAGATGAGAAGGTGATGAACTGGTATAATGTAGTTAGAAAGGCACACCAAGAAGTGGAGACCAGCTCACCTCAAGATCCAACAACTCAAGATAGGTAGGTCTAGGAGGAAGAATATATAACCCCTAAAGTAAGTAAAGTAGCTCTTAAGAAGAGGATCATGTATGATTCGATAGGTGAGAGCAATAGGAAATGGAAATTTGATTCTTTGAACATGAGAGTTATTCAAGCATAAAAAGAGAGGAGAGAAGTGGAATAAGAGGAGAAGAGGAAGAAAGATGAATTTCTTGAGAAGAAACAAGAAGAAGAAGAAGAAAGGAGAAGAATAGAAGAGGATCAACAAAGGCAATCCTAGGAGGAAGAAGCATCACAAAGACTGGAAGAAGAAAAGTTGACATAGGAGATAGAAGAGGAAGAGTTGGAGGAAGAGGATACCATCCAACCCATAGATTGATGAACCAAATTCTCTAGAAGAACCTCCTCCCACAGGTGTTCATATTCCATTTGGAGATATGGGGATCACATCTCCACCGACAGACAAAGTCATGGATGTATGCCGTGCCATGTTTGATCAAATTAAGAAGAGGATCGTGCCGTAGAGGCATAGATACTTACCAAATGATCCTCAAAACCCAGTCTTAGTTTCTACAGAAAAGGTGATAATTTCCAACACTAGAAGGAATCTTGGACCAATCATGGTGGAAAATGTTTCTTTTGCTACAACAACACATGACAACTATGAATATCCATTGAATGAGAATACTAGATAAGGAAAGAAATTTCTATAGTGTAACAACATGAGAAACATTTTGTGGTGGAGAATCAATTATTATCTTCATAGAGCTTTAATAATGCATAATGGTAGTCAACCATGCAGGAGGAGCTGGGGCCAATGGAGGACACCATGGCATGATTATATGATGATATGATACTTCTATATAGGTGTCAGCTCCTCTCGTTGGCATTTATAAGAGAGCACAAGAAGTGGTAAAACTCCTGAAAGTAGAAAACAAAGTGGTTGACCATCTTCAAGGGTGGGATGCCAAGTATCCAGATTCCCCGAAACATTTGGAAAGAAAAGAAATGATTTTCGCAGAGATAGACAAATTTCAGTTAAGACTCCATCATCAGAATTACATGCATCTTTGAGAATAGTTTATTAGTGTTATTGCTACTAATAATCGAATGCACAATGGTTTCAAGTCTCTAACATAAAAACATGGGATGCCCGCAATAGGAACACTTGAAGCAATCAGAGGCAGAGAAATCATCTTCCAAGAGATTAGGAAATACATTTAACAAATCAAGCAAGCAACAAAATAAGAAGGTTTGGAGGTTGCCTAAGACTTTATTCTACAAATTATATGCCATCGCACCAGGCAAAGCTCATATGAAACTTTCATGGCTATGGAATAATGCCAAATCAAGCTCCAATACCATATTGATGGAGGCACTAGAGGTGTATATGCGTTATTTAGGGGACTTTCCAGTTCTGGTCAAAGCCATCTAAATGGATTTTAGAGCATGGCACACATACATCACAAATGAGCTCCATGAGAAAACAAATGACTTATCAATTTGATGAGACTTCTTCCCATTATCAATTTTGTGTTATATAGCCACCGTCTCATATACAATTTGTCTTTTGTAATAAATAATATGTAGTGAAGTCCAAGAGACACATGTGGAATGTGAATGGCCACATATGGAATGTAATAAGTCATGTATAGAATATGAAAAGTCATAGGAGTCGAAGAGTCATGAGGAAGCTCATGGGTCATTTGTATTTGTTATAAATAGTTCCTCATAACTCAAGCTAAAGGGCTTGGATTTTTGGAGTCTTAGCTTGGCTTCTCTTGTAGTGCATAGGATATAGATCATTCTTCAGAGAAGCAAGTCGTGGCTTCATGTTCCACTAAAGGATATAGTGTTTCATCTATGTACCAATGTACTTAGAATTTTTCATTCATAATCAAAATCTCTATGAGCCGACACTTCTTCATACATGTATCGTAGATATAGTAGGATTATTCTTGTTATGTTTATGGTATATGCTGCTTGGTTTATCTACATAATAAGTGGATGAAATAATTTGTTGCTTAGATATGGTTATTATTGAATAAGTGTTGTTATGCTTTCATGATTGTTGTTTATTATGTGGACTAAACTACAGGTAATCAAAAAGTCTTTCTCTTCCTTCCTGGGTCCTCCTTTAGGATAGTACTACTATTTTTCTAATTGGAGGCTCGTTTTCCTATACGAGTCGTGGACTTTTCTGCATGCACCTTACACTGGGTGTCTCACAAATATTACATACTTGCTACCCCAAAGAGGTGTCAAGTTCTCTTATGTATGTTTGTAACCAAGGCATGTCTTTGAAACCTTTCCAAATGGTGGCCATAATGTATAGATGGATGGGACTCCTACACCAAACAGTGTGAGGTATAATTGTGACTTCACATCGGGAAGATCCCCTTACAAGTTGGAGGAATCCAATACTATCAACATTTTTGGTGCTAGAAGGAGGGATAGATGAAAAGATGAGCTTGTGAAGTATGTTTAAATATCTCACCTTTAATGATATCATCCCAGATCATAATCCCGAGGTGTTTTTCCAAAGCTTTAGATATTTCAATCCTCATGGAATTTATACACAACTAGTCACGTTTAAAATTCAATGTTAAGGGTACAACAATTGTCCTTGATTACATCATTTAATTTATTCAATTTTGTTTCTTGCATGGTGTTTATTCTAAGGAAATCCTCGCATGGTTGTTTAACCTTACATTGGATGCTCGTGCGAAGCAATGGTGCTCTTCTTTACACGTTGCTTCTATCTCATCTTTTAAGCATTTAGTTAACGAGCTTTGCTGTGTTTAAAAAAAATATGAATATCAATATGTTCTTAATGAAATTGATCAACTTAGAATGGAATCCAATGAATATCTTGAACATTTTTCTGATAGATTCCTTCATCTGTGTTCTGAATTTCCGGATGAGGATGTGGACTAGCAATGCTTGGATGAAAAGTTTCACTTCTTAGTCAGGATGTCAAGGAAATATTTTGAATCTGATTCATCATGTGCTCCCGATCAAAAATAATTTTATCATCTTTAGGAAGAACCAAATATGGATTTTGTTCCATGTCCTCATCCTTTTGATGTTCCGTGTTTTGAACCTCAACTGATCACTAAATCGGGAGATCAATTTGCTGATGAAGAACTGATTTTCGTTTCACATATTTCCCTTGATGATGGTTTTCCTGATTCTATCAGTCAACCATCCTCGAATCTTGATATTTCTCTTGTTGATCTTCAATCTGTTAGTTAAGTTGAATCCTTGGACAACCACGACACTTATGATTTCCTTTTTTTTCTTTTGAATTATATGGTAATGATTTTTCAAGTAACATGGATGAATATTTGTTCCTACAAGAATATTTAGGTTTGAAGGAATTCCAAATGGAGTTTGATGTGATCATCGAAGATTTTCTTTTAGGTATATCTCCTTTTAATCAAGAAGATGACATGCTTTTCATTGAGGATTTTTGTGCTAATATCGAAAATCTATCTGGTCAACCTCAGTTTAATTTTGAATCTCATGATTTAAATGATGAATTTGATAAGTAACTGACCATGTTTCCTCATAATTCAAAATAAAATTAGGTGAGTAGGACACTTCAACCTATGCTGATGGTTATGTTAGGATCCTATCACCTTGACAATAATTGTGATTTTAGTCAGATTAATATTTTCTTGTAAGATATTTTTTTTAATATCATCTCATAGGAAGTCGACTCTCTCTTGAGGGATTATCATTTTATGCACATAGAATTTTTAAACCTCGAAGGGAGAAATTTAATTGTGATCATTGAACTTCAATCAATGCATCCGACCTAAATAAAAACTTTAATTTGTGATGTGGAAACAAAGAGTGATTTTAATGAATGTTAAATCTCCCAATCAAAATTATCATCTACATCATCCATTCAAGCTTCCAACTCGCATGACATGAGGGATTGTGGTCAACCTATTGATTCTGCCTATGATATGGATTTGTCTTTGATCAATTTTTCTTGTCAAAGTTTTCCTAATGGTTGTTTCCATGATCCAATTGCAGAGTCCCTTGAAGAATCCTATCAACTACAACCCATGTCTCGTGGCTTGTTCTTGCATACTTTTAGTCAAGTCTTGTATGGTCATGAACCTGGTAATTACTACTATTGTGGAGTATTTTGTTTGATAAAGCTTTCGAGTGGGTTAATCCATTGTGATTTCACTTCCCGTTTCCATTTGACAGTGCATATGTGTGTATTGTTTATCCTTTTCACTGCACTGCACTTTATCCTGGTTTTACAAGATCACATCCTTCAACTAAAATGTCGGGAGAAGCTTCTATGAATGCACTGGAAGTTCCATTTCACACGACCTAACCTTGTACTATTTATTTTAGGATATGATAGGTTTCATTTAGGTATATGCATCACATTCTTGTTTTACATTTTTATCATTTCATTTATTCCTTTGCTTCCATAAGTCTTTGAATAAATATGGTTTTGATATTTAAGATGATGTGGCTAAGCTTTTGTGAAATGTAAGTTGTAGTAACATACAATCCTTGGCTTATCTATTACCCTCTTCCTTGATTTTGTTTACATATTTTCAAGTTGATGATCTTTGGATGGAAAATATGATCCTTCAACTGGGATACTATAATCAAACCATGATGCTCATATCTATTTAGGATTCCTTCATGCACTCAATCATGTTTATGAACAATGCATTATCTATTCTCTATATGAGTAGAGTAAGATAAGGGGAAATTTTTTAGCGAACAAAGCACCAAAGGTATTAAGCCTATCTTTGAAGGAGCAACCTTTCCTGCTCTCAATAAGTTGGGATCCATCTTCTGTCCCATTCAAAATTAATAAATGCCTATGCACAATCCTATGAAAAATAAAATAAATAAAATAAAGGGTGAAAGAAGAAGGCTTCCTACGAAGAGAGGTGAAGTAAGTGACTTTGTCGAGGCACTATCTATGCTTGCTGGTAGTGAAGCAAAGTTTTGTTCATGAAGTGACTATGCCAGGGTCTCATCAAGACCTGCTAGCATCGGAGCAACACCAGAGATGTAAAACTCATACTATGATTGTTTTAACTTGTCGTGCTATATTACCCTTACTTACATCGATAGGATAATGATATGGTGTGCGTTATGTTGTGTTACGCTGAGTGTTGGAAACTGGGAAGTACTATATATTTAACTGGATAAGAATGGGGAGCTAAGGTAACTCACTGATTGAATCAATAATTCCTAGAAAATTGAGACTTCATGCTTAAATGAAACCATTTCAAAGAAGTTGGGGTTCTCCCAATGTGTTCCAAGTGTTGTCACTGTGACAAAAACCCTCGAATTTTTTTTCCTGTCACTTTTGGAGCCTACATGAATTGTTGTTTCAAGCCCCTTAGTGTCGTCACAATTTTCAGTGTCACATCCTTCTAAGTCAATTTTCCCTAAGTGTCGTCACCTAACCCTGAGAAGTGCTTGTGTTATCTAGCCCATGGTTAGGTGGACTTATGATGTTTCTTGACTTAGAAAATAGCCTTGTCGCCATGCACACACTCAAAAAAGCACTTCAAAACACATAAAAAGGAAACAAAAGAAAAAAATGCATCTTATAAGGCCAAAACACACTTTTTGATGAAAAAGACACGCACTTGTGTTGAGCGCACTCCTTCGGGATGAAGAATTGTGCCCTCCTTAAGTGCAATCATTCATGTTGAACAAGTGCGCCCTCCTTGAGTGCATTCCTTCATGTCAAATACACGTTCCCTTCTTGAATGCATGCATGAGCTTCTTGTTGCATATGGGTGCACTCCTAGAAAATAGGAGCCCACATAACTTATCTTAACTAACTTGTTTACTTGTCAGCAACTAGTGATCATGCATGAAACTGCTTTGTATGTAATTTCTTTTAAATCAACCCAACTAATCATTCATTTTCATAATCATTCTCATGTGGGTTGGGTGCACAACTGTGGCTCAAGAAAATATTTGTTGATCTGCATTACAAATACGTTTTGCAGGTTGAATCTATTGATTTCCTTTCATGATTTCACTGTCGATCTTGATTTCCTTGTTGTCATTTCTTTGTTTTTTAGTTCATTTACTGGAATTTCTGTTCAATCTTGTTTCTGCAAGTGTTATTTTGTTGTCATATGCTGCAACTCTGCACATTCCAAAACTTTTCACATTCTCACAATGATTGTGACAACATCCATAAAATATTGTAGATCCTTCTCCTCATTTTTATCATGAAATCTTATAGTTGTTAGACTTGTTCTTGAGCCAGCCTCAGGCAAAGCGCACTTATGGAACTCCAAGCCCGATCAAATTTGAAAACTGTGCCCTAAACAATTTCAGTTTCCCTCTTGAGTGCACTCCTTCACCATGAAGAATTGTACCCTCCTTGAGTGCATGAGCATACTCCAAAGGCTTGAGTGAGTTTCCTTCACCCCTTCGGCATGCGCTGGTGCACCGTCCTTTACCTTGAGCACATGAGTGCACCGTGAAGGCCTAAAGGCATGAAGACTTGTTCCTTCATCCCTTTGGAGTGCACCCTCTCTATCTCCTTGAGTGCATAAGTGCACCATGAAAGGATAAATGCCCGAAGACTCATCCTTTGTCTCTTTGGAGTGCACCAATACACCCTTGATGTTTTTGCTTCCTTTGGTTGAGCGCGTGAGTACATTTCAAAGCCCTAAATGACCCTTTACCCCCCTTCATGCTTTGAAAGTGCGTCCTCCTTTTTTTCATTCCTATTTTCTTATGCATGCAAGAGATTATGTGTTTTTGTTGATAGATTTACATTCTTAGTACTTTTAATGGATCTTTGAATACTATTTTTTAATATATTGCTGCAAAATTAGTTTCATAAAGCTAATCTTGGCACCATGAGCGTGCTTCCACAAATAGGTGTTTGCGCTGCAAGTATTGTCACTCTTTCATCGTTTGTTGGAACCATGCCTCCCTGTAAAGTGGACTCCAAATAAACTTCAGATGCAAGCACTAAGGAATATATTGAAGTGACAAAGAAAAATTCCCATTTATGCAGACACATAATGCTTCATTAATAAGTCTAACGAGGTCACATGGAGCATCATAATAGAAATATTCATGCTAAAAACGTTTCTTGATAACTTGGAGGACTTGGAAGCATATATCAATATCAAGCGGTATAGGATGCATAAGATCAAATGCAGATTCCCAATCATCCCTTGTGCGGAAGTGATTGAGTGGATAATTGCGCATATGGATGACTCTCATCTTGTGCTTCGTAGTGAGAGTGGAAATAAACTCACCACCTATTATGGAGAAGAAATGCAGACTTACTACAAGATGCTTATGCCCACATAATATGCAAATAATGACTTCTATGCGAGATGGGCCAAACTCAACACAAGCGACATCATCAAATCTTATTGTCAATAACCTGGTAAGTTTCGCCACCACAATTTATTTGTCTAAGATTCTCAGAGATGTATATCAGTATCTGATTGCCATGTGCTGTTAGTTACATTGGTGGAAGAACAATGGGTGTTTGATGAAAAATGGTTATATTTTCTCAATATGGCGTTCACCTAGGGTAAAGATTTTAATTGGGCAGATATATTGTCATTTGAGTTGCGGTGTCATGTGGGGCAGGAAAAAGTATATTTGAGGGCGAATTGGGCACATGGATTCTACATGTCTAAAGTTCTTTTAGATGGAATTTGTGCATAATATGCATTCCTAGGAATGTACTAGAATTGTACCCTTGAGAATAAGTTCCCAGTTTACTTCCACTGCAGAGTGTTTTCAGAATCAAGCTTCAGAGACACATATGACAAATTAGACGAACACTTCTTTGTAGTTTTTTTCCACATGATATTCGAGATTGATCTTCCCGCATGATTGATTACGTGAAGGAATCACTGCGGGATATCACGCTTGGTTTGCAGCGCTTGAGGGTACATACATCAGATGTTTTGGTTTTCAGATATCCCCTCATCTCATGCTATGCTATGTGAAAAATATGGTGGCCATGCAGGAAGTAGTAAATGAGTTGGATAAGGGATTTTTAAGAGTTCTTCACAGGAGGAAGAAAGCCCCTTGGCCCACATTCCGTTTGAGGATCAAACTATATGTGTTGAAGAGCCACAAGGTGGCTGCAAAAAAAATACAAGAGATGGATCACTTGCACTTGAAAACTAAATAATTTCATGGATATGATCCCAAGAGAGTATGCAGGCAACATTATGAAATGATCAGTTTCAATACGGGGTACTCATCAATGTCCACAATAGAAGATGACAAGGTGAAAAACTGGTATAATGCATTTAGAAAGACACACCAAATAGTGGAGACCAGTTCACCCCAAGATCCACTAGCTCAATACATGCAGGTACAAGAGGAAGAATAGGTAACCCCTCAAGTAAGAAAAGTAGATCCTAAAAATATGATGAGGTATGATTTGACAGGCGAGAGAAACAGGAAATGGAAAATTAATTCTTTCAACACGAGAGCTATTCAAGAAGAACATGAGAGGAGAGAAGTAGAAGAAGAGGAGAAGAGGAATAAAAATGATTTGCTTGAGAAGAAAAAAGAAGAAGAAGAATAAAGGGGAAGAATAGAAAAGGAACAACAAAGGCAATCCCAGGAGGAAGAAGACACAAGAAGATGAAGAATAAAGGGGAAGAATAGAAGAGGAACAACAAAGGCAGTCCTAGGAGGAAGAAGCAACACACAGACTAAAAGAAGAACAATTGACTCAAGAGATAGAAGAGGAAGAGTTGGAGAAAGATGATACCACCCAACCCATGGATGATGAACTAGGTTCTCCAAAAGAACCTCCTCTCCTAGGTGGCCATCTTCCATTTGGAGATATGGGGACACACCTCCATCGATAAACAGAGTCATGGATGTATGAGTGTCACATTTTATAAGCTTAAGAAGAGGATCATGCAATAGAGACATAGATACTTCCTGAATGATCCTAAGAACCTAGTCTCAATTTCTAAAGAAAAGGTGATAACTACCAACACTAGAAGGAATGCTAAAGCAATCATGGTGGTAAATGTTTCTTTTGCTACAACAACGCAAGAAAAATATGAATATCTGTTGAATGAGAATGCTAGATTAAGGAAATAACTTGTTGCAATGAGGCAATAGGCAGAACATCTTGCAGTGAAGAATCAACGGTTATCGTCACATAGCTTTAATATTGCAGAATAATAGTCAACCATGTAGGAGGAACTATGGACTATGGAGGACACCATGGTGTGATTATATGATGAGAGGATACTTCTACAACAGGTGGTAGCTCTTATTATTGGCATTCAAAAGAATGCATAAGAAGTAGTAAAACTCATGAAAGTAGCAAACAAAGCATTCAACCATCTTTAGGAGTGGGCTGTGAAGTATCCATATGCTCCGCAACATTTGGAAATAAAAGACATGATTTCTATAGAGATAGAGAGAGTTCAGCTAAGACTGCACCATAGAACTACATTCATCTTGGAGAACAATCGATTAATATTATTGCTACTTATAATCAACTGCAAAATGGTTTTGAGTCTCTAACACAAAAACATGGGATGCCCACAATAGGAACACTTAAAGCAATCAAAGGCAGAGAAATCATCTTCTAGAAGATCAAGAAATACATTGAACAAATCAAACAAGGAACATAACAAGAAGTTTTGGATGTCACCAAAGACATTATTCTACAATACACCATCACATGAGTCAAAGCTCATATGAAACTTTCATGGATATGGAATATTGTACAGTCAAGCTCCAAGACCATATTGATAAAGTAACTGGAGGTGTAAATGAGTTATATAGGGGACTTTCTAGTTTAGGTCAAAGCCATCTCAACGAAGTTTAGAGCATGACACAAATACATCACAAATGAGCTCCATGAGGAAACAAATGACTTATCAATTTGATGAGACTTTGTCCCATTATCAATTTTGTGTTATATTTCTATCGTCCCATATACAATTTGTCTTTTGTAATAAATAATATGTAGTGAAGTCCAAGAAACACATGTGGAAAGTGAATAGCCACATATGGAATGTAATAATTCATGTATAGAATATGAAAAGTCATAGGAGTTGAAGAGTCATGAGGAAGCTCAAGGGTCATTGCTATTTGTTATAAATAGTTCCTTATAACTCAAGCGAAAGGGATTGGATTATTGGAGTTTTACCTTGGCTTCTCTTGTAGTGCATAAGACATAGATCATTCTTTGGAGAAGCAAGTCGTGGCTTCATGTTCCACTACTGGATATAATGTTTCATCTATGTAATAGTGTACTTGGGATATTTCATTCATAACCAAACACTCTATGAGCCGAAACTTCTTCATACATGCATCGTAGATATAGTAGGACTATTATTTTTATGTTTGTGGTATATGTTGTTTGATTTACATACTAAGTGGATGAACTAATTCATTTATTAGCTATGGTTATTATTAAATAAGTGTTGTTATGCTCTCATTATGGTTGTTTATTATGTGGAATAATCTATAGGTAATCAACAAGTCTTTCTCTTCCTTCCTGAGTACTCCTTTAGGATAGTACTATTACTTTTCTAATCAGAGGCTCTTTTTTCTCTACCAGCCAGGGAATTTCCCTGTATACCTTACATTGGGTGTCTCATAAAGATTACATACATGTTTTCCCAAAGAGGTGTTCCATTCTCTTGTGTGTGTTTGTAACCAATGCATATCTTTGAAATCTTTCCAAACGGTGGTTGGACCATATAGCTAGATGGGACTCCTACACCAAACGGTGTGAGACTTAATTAGGATTTCACATTGGGGAGATCCCCTTACATGTTGGTGGCATCCAAAACCATCAAAAGGTATAAAGGTTGGATTTAATGATGTGGCCAAAGAGATTATTTTGATCTGGGTTTTAACCCCGTACAGAAATTACCTGCATACGAATTCTAAACCACAAAAAATAAACAATGCGAGAGCATAACACATAAAACACATAGACACAGAAATTTTGCCCTGGATCCCAAAACCGGGACTACCAGCTTGATTTTTCATTATGTTCCTTTTAATGTTACAATACATATTTATACATGCTAAAACATCCAATACCATGGACCAAAAAACCATCATCCAATACCATGGACCGAAAACCATCGCGTCCAAAAAACATGTGCGAAAATCATGCACAAAACCATAGGTGGGTCCGCCCAACCTAACATAGGGTCCAAAACCAAAATTTTCCGGGGCGCTGCCACGGACCCCATAAAGTGGGGTTACGAGTACCCCTCAAACCCCCTATTAACTATGTGGAAAGAATATAACACAACCCAACAATCTCCCACTTGTTGTTTTCTTTCCACAGGGGGCCACAGGAGAGCTTAGTCATTTTTCCAGCTCTGAAACGCCCATTGTTTCTCTACACCAAGAGAACTTCTCAGAGCTCACAGATTTTGTCAATGCATCTGCAGCATTCTTCAAAGTGTCCAACTTTACCAGCAACACCTTTTTGTCTTCTATCATATCCCTCACAAAGTGATACTAAACATCAATGTGCTTGGTCTTTGAATGATAAGCAGGGTTCTTTGCCAAGAAAATTGCACTTTGGCTGTCACAGTCTATCCTTATAGCTCCCTGTACTAACCCCATACTTGAACCAAATATCTGCAACCAAACTGCTTCCTTTCTTGCATGAGTGGCTGCCATGTATTCTCCCTCTGTAGTTGATAGTGCCACTCAGATTGTTTCTTACTCATCCAACTGATTGCACCTCCAAATATGTTAAGCACATACCCACTTGTAGATCTTCTCTGATCCAGATCCCCAACCCAGTCTGCATCAACAAAGCCATGGATATCCAACGCTCTGTCCAATCCTGGTCTTCCTTGGTAGCACAAACCATAATCACTAGTGCCACGCAAATACCTGAAAACCCGCTTCACTGTTGTCCAGTGCTCCTTCCCTGGTTTTGACATAAACCTGCTCAATACTCCCACTGCATATGTAATGACTGGTCTAGTATAGACCATCGCATACATCAGGTTACCGACTACACTTGCATATGGAACACGGGACATGTCCTCTTCCTCTTCTTGTGTCTTGGGACACTGTTCAATAGATGACTTTACACCTACAGGAATAGGAACCTTCACCAATTTACTATCCGACATATTAAACCTCTGCAATATTCTCTCGACATACTTCCTCTGGTTTAACCAAAGCTTCCTCTTTGTCTGATCTCTTTTAATTTCCATGCCCAAAATATAGTTTGCAGCACCAAGATCTTTCATGTCGAATTTGGAGGACAAATGGGTTTTCAAATCCTGGATAATTTCTTTGTCATTTCCAACCAGCAACATATCATCCACATACAAGACCAGATAAATAACACGGTCACCAATTAATTTAGAATACACACAATGATTTTCTTTGCTAATGGTGAAACCAAGTCCTCGTATAAATGTATCAAATTTCTGATACGACATCCTTGGTGACTATTTTAATCCTTACAAAGACTTCTTTAAATTGCATACCAGTTCTTTCTTACCCTTCACTGCAAAGCCTTCAGGTTGCTTCATGTAGATCTCCTCTTCCAGATCCCTGTGAAGAAATGCTGTACTCACATCCATCTGTTCTAACTCAGGATCAAAAGTAGCAACAATAGATAAAAGTAATATAATAGAAGTTACCTTGGCAATAGGAGAAAAAATATCACCAAAATCAATTCCCGGCACGTGGGAATAACCTTTTGCTACCAACCGAGCTTTGTATTTCTCCACATTTCCTTTTGCATTTGTCTTCTTCTTGAACACCCATTTGCTGCCAATGGGTTTCCTTCCAGCCGGAAACTCCCCTAGATCCCAAGCCTCATTTTTGTGCAAAGATGCCATTTCATCAACCATGGACTCTTTCCAGAGTTTTCCATCCCCTGAATCTACTGCTTCCTTCACAGTTTTGGGATCATCATCAATAATAGATAAAGCAAAATTTGAGCAGAAAGTATATGGACTATACATTTCTGGCTGCCTTCTTTCTCAAACTGATCTTCTCACACCTAGAGTTTGTGTCTCTCCATCTTCTGATTCCTCCTCTACTGTAGAGTCTGATTCTTCCTCCTTTAGCTGAAACTCTATCCCCTCAGGTTCCTTTGGTTGGGCTTCATGTTTAATAACATCTTTTACTTCTCTGAACACCACATCTCGGCTGTACACAACCTTCCTTGTTACTGCGTTCCAAAGCTTAGAACCCTTTAAACCTTCCTTATACCCAATAAATATTCACTTTTTAGATTTACTATCCAACTTGGTTCGTTTCTCCTTTGGAACATGTACATATGCATCACATCCAAATACCCTCAGATGTGAAAGAGAGGGTTTCTTACGAGTCCATACCTCTTGTGGAGTCTTATCCTCCAATGCTGATGAAGGTGATATGTTGACCAGGTAACATGCTATCTCCATCGCCTCTGTCCAGAATTCCTGTCCTAACCCGGCACCACTGAGCATGCTTCTTGCCCTTTCCATCAGCGTCTTGTTCATTCTTTCCGCAACTCCATTTTGCTAAGGTGTATATGGAGTAGTCTTTTGCCATGCTATACCACACTTCCTACAAAATTCTTCAAATTCCTTACTACAAAACTCTCCACCGTTATCTATCCTCAACTCCTTTGTCTTCTTCTCTGTCCGGTTTTCCATCAGAGCCTTAAATTCTTTAAACCTGTCAAAGACTTCAGATTTCTTCTTAAGGAAATATGTTATGGAACCAGCTCAAGAAAAGATAGAAAAGATAGATCAACGCCTTAGAATTTAGCCTCTTCGAGGGGGCAACC
>APFE031615285.1:25061-50368 GCA_000404065.3 Pinus taeda
AAATCTCCACTATTATTTGTCCTCAGCACCTTTATCTTCTTCTCTATCTGGTTTTCCACCAGAGCCTTGAATTCTTTAAACCCGTCAGAGACTTCAGATTTATTCTTAAGGAAATATATCCATGTATTCCTTCAAAAGTCATCTATAAATGATACATAGTACACAGACTTACCCAGTGATGGAACCTTCACATGTCTAAACACATCACCATACACAAGCTCTAATATATGTTTCGCCCTCTTACCACCAGAGGGGAAACTCACCCGATTCTGCTTTCCATATACACAATTTTCATAGAAATAAAAAAACAGAGAGCTATTACTCATACCTTCTACCATACCTTTACCATGAAGTATTCGAAGGCCCTTCTCTCCAATATGTCCAAGCCTTTGATGCCAAATCATGGTCTTCTCTCCAAAGACCACTAGATTTTCTGCTCCACTTTCAGGAACCACAGAACTGTTGCACCCATCAACAGTAGTGCTACTTTGCAACTTGTACAAAGTTCCAATTTGAACTCCTTGCATCAATACCAGTGCCCCTCGAACCATCTTGCAGGTATCCTTCTCGAACACTGCTTTTACACCTGCATCATCCAACTTGCTTACGTAAATTAAAATTCTGGCTAATGCAGGAATATGCAGAACACCCGAAAGTGTTATAACCCTTCCACCTTGCAAATTCAACTTTACTTTTCCACGACCAATGATTCTAGCCTTCCCGTCATCCCCCAAGAAGACATCACCACCATCATATTTCTCATACTCACAGAACCACTCTCTATGGGGAGTCAAGTGAAAGGATGCACCTGAGTCAATCAACCATGCCTCGCGATCTACATGTGTACTTGAAGAAGCCAAGTACACATCCCCACCTTCATCTGAGGTGGTTTTCGCCTCTATAGAAGGAGCATCATCAAATCCCTTTCCTCTATCAGGAGCTTTAGATTTATAGTCCCTTTTGTAGCGCCCTTCCTTTCTGCATTCCAGCACACCACCTTTACAAGTTTTCATGGAGATTTAGATCTCCCTCTAGATTTAGACCTCCCATTCGATGAATTATTTTTGTTTCTGTTCTGGGACTGTCCTCGTACAAACAAGGCATCACCATTCTGGCTCTCCATATTTTTCTGTCTCATTTCCTCCATCAGCAAGGATGAGACTATTTCATTAAACTACATGGCAGTTGCATTGCTACCTATTGCAATAACCAAACTATCCCATGAATCTGGTAGAGAACACAACAAACTGATGCACTTATCTTCATCTGAAATTTTACTATCAATAGATGATAATTGACTTACCATAGTATTAAATGCATTCAGATGCTCTGTCACTGAGTCTCCATCTTTCATCCTCAGGTTATACAACTTTTTTCGTAGGAACAATTTATTCACCAGAGACTTAGATTGGTATAAAGTCCTTAAATTGTCCCACAAAGCCTTCACCGTAGCTTCCCCTGATACATTCAACAATACTGAATCTGAGACACACAATCATATTATGCTCTTTGCCTTCCAATCCAACTTCTTCCATTCTTCATCAGACACTCCTGTTGGTTTAGTATCTGGATCTACCATGATCCACTGATCTTTATCCACCAACAGATCTTCCATCTTGAGTTTCCATAACTCAAAACTCTGACCATTAAATTTCTCGATCTCTATCTTTCCACTGCTCGCCATCTTCTTTCACCACCAAAATCGATCCCGCAGATCTCCCACTAAACAGGGTCTACCACAGGCTCGAGCAAAACCCCTCAGCAGCAAAGGCATCCCCTTGAGTCCAAAACAACTCTGATACCAAATGTAGTTAATCCTGTACATAAATTACCTGCATACGAATTATAAACCACAGAAAATAAATAATGCAAGAGCATAACACATAAAACACATATACACAGAGATTTTTCCCTGGATCCTAAAATCGGGACTACCAGCTTGATTTTTCATTATGTTCCTTTCAATGTTACAATACATATTTATACATGCCGAAGCATCCAATGCCATGGACCGAAAACCATCGCTTCCAAAACCATGGACTGAAAACCATCGCATCCAAAACCATGTGCGAAAAACATGTACAAAACCATAGGTAGGTCCGCGCAACCTAATATAGGGTCCAAAACCAAAATTTTCTGGGGCACTGCCCTGGACCCCATAGAGTGGGGTTACCTGCACCCCTCAAACCCCCTGTGAGTCCCCCTGCTATGCAATTAGCGCAATGAAGGGTGGGCTCTGCCCCCCTTCTAACCCCCCGGTTA
Source organism: Pinus taeda (assembly GCA_000404065.3). Classification (NCBI taxonomy): domain Eukaryota; kingdom Viridiplantae; phylum Streptophyta; class Pinopsida; order Pinales; family Pinaceae; genus Pinus; species Pinus taeda. Next base: position 27,324 of record APFE031615285.1, read on the forward strand.
ACTACGTGTGCTAGTCGTGGAAAGAATATAACACAACCCAACATGCATATCTTTGAAACCTTTCCAAATGGTGGCCGGATCATATAGCCAGATGGGACTCCTACACCAAATGGTGCGAGACCTAATTAGGAATTCACATCGGGGAGATCCCCTTACATGTTGGTGGCATCCAAAACCATCAAAAGGTATAAAGGATGGATTTAATGATGTGGCAAAAGAGATTATTTTGCATGGGATTTCTAGATCTGATAATCTGTATGTGATACATTGTGAGACTACAAAATAGATGTTGGAGAGGTTGAATAATATGCATTGTGGAAGGAAATTATAGATTTTAGAGATGGAGAACAATACAAAGGATTCTACTCTTATTGCTATGGAAAATCAAGTCTCCTCACAAGAAGAATATGGAAGCACCAATCTCCCACAAGAAGAAGATGAAAGCACTGACGATAACAATGATGACTCAAGCATTGATTTAGAGGGACAACAAGGAGAGATCAATAACAAAGATTAAAACAAATCCAAGATAAGGGAACTAGAGGCAAAGATAAAAAAGATTAACACTAAAAACAAATATCAACGAATGTTATTGCAATTTTTTGATGAAAATGTGTGTGTCTACTAGGAAGATATTTCAAATTTGAGGACTCAGTTGGAAGTAAAATCGAAGAAGGAATGAGGAAGAAGTATAAGGAATTGGAGGATGAGTGTCAAAGATTAAAAGCTGAAGTAACCTCTACAAGAGAGGATCTAGAGAGGATCATATCTTATGTTCAAGCAACTACAAGAAAATCTGAAAACATTGGAGCAACTAGTCAGAGCGTGAAAAAGGAGAATCATTAGCAAAATCAACAACCATGCAAGAACCAAAAGAACAAGAGAAGAAGAGAATTCGAAATAAAACCAAGGAAGAAGAATATAATTTGAAAACGTTATAAATATGGAAAACTAGGACATATAGCAACAATTTGCAGTAATAAAGAGATCAAACCTTCTAATCAAAAGGAGAAACCAAAGGAGAAGCAACCTTAAGCATGCATGTAAAGAAAATTTCCATTTTAAAAAAGATCACCATAATTCATGTATAGTAGTCCTATTTATGGTTATTGTTTCTCATGAAATGATTTTGGCCATAGGGCTATTGACTCTAGGGCACATGCAAGGAATAAAAATCAGATTAGTAGAAGATATCAGTTCATCCCTCAGTTCCTTGGTAACATAATATATTTTGTGTGTGACAATATTGGCCATAAGGCTAAGGATTTCAAGCTTTCCATGTGTTACAGGAGATCCAATTAGTGAGAGAAGAACATCGAAGGCCAACCACACAAAAAGAAGGAAGGTTTGCATGTGAAAGTTTGGATGAGAAAGGAGCAACAAGGGACTCCCACCAAAAACCGAGGCCTACACGGTCTTATGGAGAGAATATGGCCATATCTTATGTTGCATGGAAATATTTGGAGGTGCAGCCATATTGGAAAGAGTGCATGATTAAAAATATACATATTAGGAAGGAGATGCATGTTTTTAGTGGGAGTTTTTGAGGTTTCAAGTGTTATTTTCATTTTTGATATATTCTTATTTTCAACTTGTCATCGTTCATACCAACCATGTATATTTTGTTGTTAGCTTTGGATAAACTGCATGTTAAGTTTTTATTAATGTTTTTGGAGGTATGGTAGCCACATGGTTGTTCTTATGCACATGGTTATGGCATGACAAAGGATCACATATTCAGGGGAGCATTTTCACTTCCTAATGGTCTTGCAAATGCTACACAACAATCTTAATCTTGCACATCTAGTATTAGCCCAAGTTCATCTTCCATTCAAAGGAAGACAACAAATATTGCAAGTGGAAAACTGGTTCATGGTGAACTATTAGGTGGCAGATACGCTGAAGAGCCTCCTCAGAGATTCACTCCAGAAAGAGCGCACATTGTTGAATCAACGAAATCCAAAATTCCCCCAAAAATAAGAAGCATTGAAGAAGCTATGGACATGGAAGTTGACAACGTTATACCACTTGATTGGATTAGTGCTTATTTAGATGAAAATTAGAAAATAATGGAGTAAATTTCTGAAGAAGTCACTACTTTTGATGAGTGCCCCGACACATTGCAAAATTAAAACTATGATAGGGGAAGTAAAAATTTGAGAATTGAAAAAGTAAAAGTTCATAATAAAAAAGGTTACTTATCAGTCAAAAATGGATGTTGATGTGTCTAGGGTTGGAACCACAAGCTCATGAAATTACATCAAGCTACTAGTGATGTACTTGCACAATCTATTAGCGAATATGAAACAGGAAATATGAGACTGAAAGAAAGAGTAAAAGAGCTAGAAGATGCTCTAATTTTTGGTCCTTTGTTAATGATTCCATTGGAAATACATGCCACCATTGGAAATTCCTACCCCTAATACACCCCATAGATTTGATAAACCTGTCAACCTCCTTAATGCAATGAAATCATATATTATCAGTAATATATCCAAAATATTGGAAATTATTGAACATGCATGGTAAGAAGGCTCCATTTTGCGGCAGTTAATATGAATAATTAAGTCATTTGTCTAGTGGGTTAAAGTGATCTCGAGGGAGACATGGATTTCGTAGATAATGACTTACTTATTTTTAGTCAGAAGCTTGATTTATAATCTGATCTAGAGAAAGAAAAAAAAGGACTCCCGAATGCTAATCAAATGAAGTAGGTCAAAACTAAATGGTCTGAGCGAATCATAACACTAGAGAACATTATTTTTGAATGTGAAAACATAGAGAGTAGAAAAGATGATGCTTATGTCAAGGTGATAGAGATTGTTCAGGATCTAAGCGACCTACACATCACAGGTGACACTAGATTAATTTCAAAAGGCACACTAATGGATGAAATGGAGAAGCTAAAACAATCAAAGGCAACAAAGTTTGATAGGATAATTGATTTTACTACATAGGAAATTAACAAATGGCTAATTAATTTTTTTAGTTTTAAAAAAGAAAACATTACATTGGCTACGCAACTACAAGAAGAGGCTAGGGAAACTCAGGAGGATATATTTAATGAATGTGTCAAACAAGAGACTATTGTCGCTCCGATGAAATATTCCATACAATCTAAAATAAAGAAATCCCTTCAAGAAATCGTGAATCTGAAAGACAACTAATAGTCAACCAATCATGGTCTATGATTTTGCATATTGTGAGTGCTCTTAAATCTTGGAATATTCATTCTTCTCTTTACTTGTGTTCAATTATTCAGGTTTTTTGGATATTTTATCATGAACTAAGGTAATTCCTATATGTAGTTTCTTGTTTTTCGTGGCAGGTACCTTTTTGACATTACGGTTCACACGAGCCCATCCTACTCCCCATTAGGATGAATGCATTTACTTTTGCAATTAAGTATCGAGATTTTGATAAGTGCTTTATGCACGAAAGATTATTCTCTGCACCAAAACGTTTGAAATGGTTTAATATCTAAATACAAGTTCAGTTACATAATGCCTTCCATCGGAACATGCCTTCCTTTCTCCAGATACCTTTGTTTCATAGTTAAGATATCATTTATTACATGTAATTAATTTATTATACAAAAATTATTGCTATTTTCTAGAATGCAGGGGTGGATAGTTAAAGAGAGAAGAAACCAAATCAACATAGTGAATGAGTTGATGAGCTAAGCTAAGTATAAAAATATTCTTCTTACCAATTTAAGCAACCCCATGGATAAAAATATTAATCACTATAGATTAGGAACTGCAAAATATGTATTCAATTATGGTTCCAATTTTGATTATTCCGTGTTCCAATTTTGAGTCCATTTACCAATTTTGTAAAGAATTATCATATAATGTTTTGCATAAGATCTTGTATATGTTTGAATTCTGTGGTGTTGTGAAAAATAATGAATTGAACATAAGTTTTTGAGGATTTGATTTGAGCTTTTATATTATATTTAATGTTTTGTAATTGATCACAATGAAAAAGAAATTCTGATTACTCTTTTCTAATACTGATATTGTTTACAAATTTTGCGAATAATTCTGAAATAATGTTTTGCATATGATGTTGTACAACTTTGAATTTTGTAGCTTTGTCCAAAAACATTAATTGAACATAAGTTTATGAGCATATGATTTGAGCTTTTATATTATGTCTAATGTTCTGTAATTGATCACAATGAAAATGAATGTTCAATAACAATTTTGGATCTCAAATATCTGTTCCACTTGTAGTGCTTATTAAAAGCATAGCTATTGTGATTGGCATTTATATATGAATACAATTCTTATTACTGTAACTGTGTTGGTTATTGTTCAAAACTTCTCAAGCACAAATATTGATTTCTTTGGTCCAATTGTGAGCATGTTTACCAATTTTGTGGAGAATTCTGAGATAATGTTTTTGCATAAGTTTTCGGGGATATAATTTGAGCTTTTATATTATGTCTAATGTTTTTTTATCGATGATAATGAAAAATAATGCTTGACAACAATTTTGGTTCTCAGATATTTGTTACATCTGTAGTATTTATTTTAATCATAGCTATGATGATTGACATTTGAATCTAGATACAATTCTTGTTACTGTAACTATGTTTCTTACTATTGAAGTATTTTCAAGCACAAAGACTAACTACTCTGTTCTAATTTTGAATCTATTCACCACTTCTATGATGATTTATGATATAATATTTTTCATAGGTTTTCGAGGATATGTTTTGAGATTTTATAAAAAATATATTGTTATGTTATTGATCACAATGATCTAAATTTTGTAATTAAGTAATTAATGTTAATATAAACCAAATTTACTACTTTCAGATCTATGTTTATGTTGCATGCATCAATTAGGTGTAAGACTAAATTCCTCTATGCTTTTGTAATTGTTAAAGGGGTCAAATGATAGTTATTCCTTTAATTTGGTAGATGCTTGACTTGTGTACAATGCTTATTTTCTCACATATTTTAGCTTATCGTATGACTTGCTTCCACATAGTAATTAGCTAGACACATTCTTCTGTGGCACAACTCTTTCCCTCCGCTACACATACTCACTACCGCATATCTACACACATTATCATCTTCGTACCCTTTTCTATGCACTGATATCCATCGAAATCCATTCTAATCTGAAGCACTATGTTATGTAGTTACACTGTAGAATAGTAATTCAATGGATGTTCCTTCACATCAAAGGAATTTCCATTTTAATTTTTGATATTGTAATATGTTTATGAAAATACAATTGATTTTTTATTATTTGCATTTTCATGGTACACAATATGTTTTCTCTTATTAAAGGTCAAAGGTCAGAGGTTTTTAGTGTGTAGAATAAAAGATGCGTGGAAGAATGGGATGTGCGGGAAAGCCTTTATGCCCCACTTCTGCACCTCTGCACACTTCTTCTGCACATCTCCTTTGCATATCTCTATGTTTTGGGTTAGTAATATGTATTTCATTTAATTCCCTTCATAAATTGGGATCAATGGTATCATAGTGATATGCTCTTTCTCTGTTTTTTTGTGCATGTCCCCAAAGCATCAATTTCCATGGTATATGACATACATGAAATGCCACATAAAATTAATCAATCTCCTTTGGTGCGCACTAATGTCTATTAATAAAATAATTAAGGCTTAATCAATGCATTATTAGGAGATCATTCAACTGCTTAATAGCATTTATTCTGACACATTGTGTAATGATTATTGGTTATAAATCAACAAGATGTAGAGGACTCTGCACATAGTATTAAAAGATTAAATAAGGCTTAGTCCTATTATTAACAAAGGCTTCACCATTGGAAAATGTAATATGTTTCAAAATTTTTTCGACGAATTTCCAAATTAACATGTATCCAGGAACATGAAGTGTTGCCATGTACAAAAAGCCATTTTTATCAAATAAAGAGAACCGAAGAACCCACAGTTTGAATATTTTTATGCCAACGTTTCAAATCCCAAATGGGATCCATCATTCTTAAAGTCCTGATGATGGATCCCATTTGGGATTTGAAACGTTGGCATAAAAATCTTCAAGCTGTGGGTTCTCCGGTTTCTAATTCAACAAATACAAACCACAGATCTCTAAAATCCAGGAAAGAGAACCAAAATTGAAATAGTGGTGGGTACCAACCGAACCATCAAGTCGCTTCGTAGTAGAGATAGTTGATCACGTCTCTGCATAATATTTCTTTGTGGTTGTCATTGCACACCTTTCAACTTAGAGTTATTATTGACATCCTATACACTAGCTGTCATTATCACAAATAATTCACATTTAATTTAGTTTGTAAATTTCTGACATTTAAGGTACATATATCAATGATATTAAATCAAGAGCAAAGTGTGAAGTAAAAAGACGTTATGGTTTTGAAATTTAGTGATTTATTTCCACTACTTGCCATAGAATTCGAATTTGGTATCTTCAATTGCTATTTATTGAGAGTGTCCTGTATAACATATTTCACATGACAAATAGTAATAAATGGTGATTATATAACATATTGAGAAATCTATATTTAAAAGACATTTATAATGTTACTGATTGAGAGAGTATTTTTAAAGTACAAAGCGAAAATGGATAGAAGAGGAAGGAAATAAGATATTTTCACTGATACGATTAACTCACTTGCTCTAATTGATGAGAATTTTCAGTGGTTGACTATGTATGAGCGATATGTGAACCTGCCGAAGGAGGAGAATAATAACAATACGATTTCATTTAGTAGATTGGTGAATGTTGCATGTGTTTCAAAAGTCTATGATTTCAGAGAAATTATTTATTTGTGCGCAAAAATTTTGGGTCAAGCAAAAGAACAATTATTCTAGTAGTGAAGAAGACCCTAATTCCTTTGACTCCCAAGGAATTCATATGGATATTCAAGCTACCAAAACCAAATATGTGTTTACAATTGTTGGATGTAGATATTTTTTTGCAGTCAGAAGAAGGCAGGATGAAAATTAATCGAGAATTAATTTACCCAACTTCCTAGTTCCTTATGATATTTCCGTTCTATATATTTATTTGTTTAGATATTCGTTTAATAGGAGCTTCTGTTGGATTTGTGCCCACTTGATGGGCCAAGTAACTACAACGAATGTCCCAAAATACATTCTCTATCTTCTTTATTACTCATACAAAAAAATTGTTTATTTGACTGATCTCATTTCCAATGAATTAACTTTTTAGTTAGTTAATTTGGCTAGGATAAATAGATTGTTTATGATGGTGTACTTGATAACAACCTTCTTCTCGAGCCATGTCTTTCATGACTTACCCTATAAACCTAAATTAAATTCCAATGAAGAACCGATGCAGTTCTGGTACCCCATACCACGGAAGCAGAAAGTTTCTTTAAATTTTTGTCTAATCCAAGATGTCTTTGTAAACTAGATCATTTACATGATAACTCGGAAATATCCCCATCAAATATATGTGCAAGCCCAATTTTTTCTATGGGGAAAAAGGGTACATGAAGAAAGAGAAAGTAATATGTTTATTCAAATTTATGGATTTAAAGGTAACACACTGCTACTACCAAAGTTTGTCACAGATATGTATTTTGTTGTTGAAGTTTGTAGGAAATACCGTGACTGGCTAGTTGTATTTGAATTCAAAAATAAAAACCAATTTATTTATTTTCCATTTACTATTGGACAAGTGTGAATAATGAGAAGCTAAAGCCCGTCGAGGCCTTGATCCAGAAGGCTTATTTACCGCACACCTAGGTGTTGTTAGGTACAATAACTTGTTTACAAGAGTTACAAAAGAAAGAGAGGAGAGTCAAAGTGATCCAACCAAAAATAAATAACTAGTAATGGATACTAAATAAATTGTTGAAGAGGCCAATGTTAGCACTGAGACAAAATACAAGCAAAGAAGTGCAAATCCTATGTAACAATATCCATATTGCACATTCAATACTGGTTCGTGTTTATCCTCTAGTAACATGAAGAGAAAGGATACTACAAGTGGAAAACTGGTTGATGGTTAGCTATCAGGTGGTAGCAATGATGAAGAGCTTCCTCGGAAATTCACTCTAGACAGAGCGCACATGACTAAATTATCCAAATTCAAAAGTTTCCCCAAAATAGGAAGCATTGAACAAGCTATGAATGTGTAAGTTGAAAACGTTATACCACCTAATTGCATTAGTACTTGTTTAGTAGAAAATTATAAAATAATGGAGAAATTTTCCAAAGAAGCCATTACTTTTGATGACAACCATGTCACATTAGAAAATGCAAACTGCAACAAGGGTAGTAAAAAATTGAGAATTGAAAAAGTAAAGGCTCATAATAAAAATGTTATTGATAAAGTATAAATGAATGTTGATGTGTCTGGTGTTGGACCCACGACGCTCATGAAATTGCATCAAGCTACTGGTAATGCACTTGTAGAGTCTATTAGTGAACAAGAAATAGAGAACCTGATACTGAAAGCAAGAATAAAAGAGCTAGAATATGCTCTAAATATGGGTTCTTTGTTAATGACACCACTGGAAATATGAGCATCACCATTGACAATTTCTACCCCCATTACACCGCATAGTTCTAATAAAGTTGTCAAACTCCTTAATGTAATGAAATCTTATATTATCAAGTCTAAAATATGCCAAATATTGGAAAATATTGAACATGCATGGCAAGTAGCTTCCGATCTACTACATTTAGTACAATGAATTAAGTCATTTGTCGATGTTGTTAAAAGTGATCTTAAGGTAGACAAACATTTCATTGAAAATGACTTACTTTTAGTCAGAGGCTTAGTTTACTGTTTGATCTAGAGAAAGAAAATAGAGGACTCCCAACTGCTAATTGAATGAAATATATCAAAGCTAGATGGTCTAGGAGAACCATGACACAAGAGAACATAATTTCTAAATGTTAAAACATAGACATTAGAATAAGTGGTGCCTTTGTCAAGGCAATAGATATTGTTAAGGATCTAAATGGTCCACACTTCACATGAGATTTTGAATTAATTTTGAGAGATACGCTAATGGCTGGATTGGAGAAGCTAAAAGAGTCAAAGGAAATAGAGTTTGATGATATAACTGATTTTACTATAGAAGAAATTAGCAAATGGATAATTACTTTTGTTAGTATTAATGAAGAGAAGTCTGTCTTGGCTGCGCAATTGCAAGAAGAGGCTATGGAAATTGAGAAGAAGATATTCAATGAACATGTCAAAATCAAGATTATAGTCCCTTCGATGAAATATTTGATTAAAATTATGTTTGAGAAATTCCTTCAAGAAATCATGAACTTAAAGACAACTAACAGTCAAACAGTCACAGTCTATGCTTTCACATATTGTGAATGTTCTTAAATCTTGGGACATTCATTTTTCTGTTTACTAGTATTTAATTATTTAGGATTGTTTGTTGTGTTATCATGACCTAAGCTAATTGATAGATACAATTTCTTGTTTTTCCTTGCAGGTACTTTTTTTCACATTACAATTCACGGAAGCCCATTCTCGGTCCCCACTGGGACAAATGCATCTACTTTTGCGATTAAGTATGAGGATTTTGATGAGTGATTTAGACACCAAACATTATTCTATGTACCAAAAACATTTGAAATTGTTTAATATCTAAATTTATGTTCAATTGCATAATCCCTTCCATGCACATATGCCTTCCTTTTACCAGATACCTTCATTTTAGAGATAAATGATCATTTAATATGTTTGCTTAATTTTTTAACGATCAATTATTGCTATTTTTTTTTGGAATACAAGGGAATATAATTAAAGAGAGAACATGTTAGAACGAGATGTTGAATGAGTTGTTGAGATGAGGTATCAAAATATTCTCATTATCAATATAAGTAATCTATGTGATAACAAATTATTGGTCACTATAAATCAGGGGCTACGAAGTTCACCAATTTTGGAAGAATCATGAGATAATGTTTTGCATAAGATATTATATAGATATGAATTCTGTGGTGTTGGAAAAAAATAAATTAATTGAACATAAGTTTTTGAGGATATGATTTGATCTTTTATATTATATCTAATCTTTTGTTATTAATCCCAAGGAAAATGAATGGTTGAGAACGATTTTCGATTTCAGATAACTGTTCCATCTGTAGGGTTTATTTTAATCATATCTATGATGATTGGGATTTGAATATGGATATAGTGCTTGTTACTCTAATTGTGTTTCTTACTGTTCAAGACTTCTCAAGCACTAAGACTGATTACTCTATTCCAATTTTGAGTATGTTCATCAATTTTATGCATAAATATGTGATAATGTTTTGCATAAGTTTTTGAGCATATGCTTTGAGATTTTATATTACATGTACAATTGTGTTATTGATCAGTACAAAAATGAACATTTGACAATTTTTTTGGATATCATACATACATTTACCAAGAATAAATTGTTAACACGACGATGGTCAATAAAAAGTTCAATGAAAACACATAATGTATGACAATTTTTATTATTTTCATTATCAAAACTTTGTAGTTCTATTTACTATAAAGTTAGAAACATGTTATATGTTTTAATATTTTAAAATTCAAAATATGTTATATGTTTTAACATTTTAAAGTTCAAAATATGTTATATGTTTTAATCTTTTATTTTTAATTGAGTTAATTTCATTGCGTGAAGTGCGGAAGAGGCTTTCATTGTGCTTATTCTGCACCTGCGCACTCCTACACCTCTGAACTCCACACAATGAAAGCTTCTTCCACACCTCAAAGTGAAATTAATATATTAATTTTGTGGGCTTTAAATTTCTGTGCATTCACTTGCTTGATATATAATATTGCTTTGGCATTTTCCTTGCCTCTATTTAATCCATTTGCTTAATAGGAATTTTAGATGATAATAGTATGACTAAGACTTAATTAATTCTTTAATACTAGATGTAGAGTTGATTTAGGAGGATCCAAAAAGGCTCAAAATTTGAAGTCCTCAAATCCTAGCAAACCAACACCAAGTCGTAGATCTCATCAAGATGATTCCAATGACATGAAAACCACCTCAATCTTAGTCTATATGAAAATATTATGTTCATATGAAGTTTTGTGTTAATAGGAAAAATTTTGGCACTAACAGTGCCACGTGGCATAATGAAGGGGAACCATGTGTCACCCTTAAGAGGAACCATGAGTCACCTACCAGAATATCCACATGGCATGACATGGCATCCTACTAGATTTATGAGGTTGCAGGACCAGGGTGACTAGGCGCAAACGTGGGCCATTGGGATGGTGCCATGTGGCACCCAATTGGTGGCCATGTGGGCCTAACTTGCCCTTAACTTGGAAAATAACATGGTTAAATTTGGTTACGTAGCCTATGATGATAGTTTGGTAGCATGGTTAAACATAGCAATAATCAAATATTTATTTAAACTAACAGTTATATCTATGTATGTATGTATATATATATTGCAGGACCAAGGTGATTGGGCCCACACATGGGCCAATGGGAAGGCGCCATGTGGCACCCAGTTGGCGGCCATGTGGGCCCAACCTACTTGCAACTTGGAAAATAACGTGGTTAAAGTTGGTTACATAGCCAAATATGATGATAGTTTGGTCGCATGGGTTAAACATAGCAATCAAATATTGGTTTTAAACCACATATATATATATATATATATATCATACACACACACACACACAGTTTGAATGCCAAAATGGCTAGGGTCAATGGGTTTGAACCCGTGGCCCCTACCAGCTAAACGAACTCACAACCATGTGCCAACTAATGTGCTAAAGGGGAATGTTAGAACATTCACCCATTGGTTGGTATTTAAACTCTTGCAGAGCATTCAGATGAAGGAGGAGGACTCACGGTGGAATGAGGAGCTATGTAATCACGCAAATCGAGTATGAGGTCCATCCTTGGCATGATTTTCGAGACAAATTCCTGATATATTCTAGGGAATATTCTAACTGTGTGGTATCTTGAAGATTCCCCAAGGGGATCTAGAGGTGAAAGTTTAAGGGCCTAGTCAAGTTTATACTCATTTTTCTAAGAATTTCGCAAGGAATCCATTTGTGTAATCAAAATTGGTATATGAGTAGCAAAATTTTAGGTAACTCCTAACAGTGAGGTATTTCCATGTATTTTCCCATGTACTTTCCTTTCATTTTGCTGAGATAATATACCGACACTTCCACTTTGAAGATGGTCCCTAAGATGTAGCTCACACAATATGGGTGAACTCCATTAACAAATCTTGGTGTGTTATCTATAATGTATTCATTTGTGTTGCTTCTTCATGGATGTTGCATTTATGGTATTTTCATTCTCTTTAAGCAATATTATTTAACATTATCAAAGGAAAGATCCCAAATCATGTTAGTATCAAAGCAGTCTTCTTGATGTGAATTGTGAGTGTGGATGCTTACTAGGGGCAAACTCAAAGAGGGCGAAGGAAAAGTCAAGTATTTTAACCACGAGATTAGATGTGAAACACGAATAAATAAAATGGAGGAAAATGACATGTGCACAAGGAATGAGCATGATTTCCATAAGGCCTTCTACCAGATGGAAGATCGGGTAGAGAAGTTATTTGTAGATTATGAAAGAAGAATGGAAAAAGAGGGTAAGAAAGAGGGAGCTCCATAGAAGATAATGCATCGATACACCAAGGAGGTGGAGGAGAACCTCATGAATATCCATATTCAAGTTCAAGCTCTTCCTCTTCCCCTCATTCCTCTCATTCTCATCATTCACTGGTCATCAGAAAAATTCTTCTAAAAATCCATTTTAAAGTTAGATGTGAAATTTAATTTGCCCATCTTTAATGGAGAAGATAATGTAGAGAAACTAAAAAATTGGATTAGATAGATCAAAGTGTATTTTCGTATACAAGAGGTTGAAGAGGATGAATTAAAGATTCAGTTGGAATGTCTTTGACAAGGAGGCACAACACTTGTATGGTGGGAGAGAAAGATTCAAAAAGGTAGTCAACATAATATTAAACTCCTTTCTTCATGGTCGAAGTTTTTTTCTGCATTTAGAGGAAAATTTTATCCATTGGGCTACTGACAAAAATCCATGATGGAATGGAAAAAATCGAGACCAGGAAAAGTTAATAATGTTTAAAGTTTTACAAAGGAGTTTAGGAAGGAAGAATTGACATTGAAACTTCCTTTAGACTCACCAGAAAGTTTGATGAAATATATTGGCACTTTATACAATTATCTTCGTCATTGATTGTTGTTGTTTGATCCCATTAATCTAGATGAAGCTAGTGTGAAAGCCATTCATATTGAAAGTAGGGGAAAGAATGGACAAATTGTTCAAAGGGAAAGGAAAGGGAAAGAAAAGGGAAAAAAGACAACGACAACAATGAAAGAAGAAGGGAATCCCTCTTGCACTCATTTAAAGAAAGAAGGGCACGATGAGGAGCACTGTTGGAAGCTACATCCAGAATTGAAGCCTAAAAAGTTTGGTGGAAAAGGGAAGCAAAATATTGTTGCTACTATGTAACAAGACCTTAGTTCCAACTCAGGTGATGAGAAGCATATCATTGTCGTTGGGGTACAAGGTAACAGTTCCTTTCATGCTAGTTCGAGTTATGAAAGTAAATCTTATGTTGATGAAAGAAGAATAAGTGAATTGTGTCATATAAGAGTTGTATCTAAGCACACATAAATAGATACATTGTTTTATCTGGGTTCTCAAGTTAATTTGATCTTAGAATCAAATTTTAAGAAGTTGGGTTTGGAAACGAGACTTGATCCAAAACCTTGTCCTCTTGGTTGGGTGTGCGACAATGCAAAACTCAATGTCACCAAGAAATGTAGGGTTAGGTTTTCCATTGCTTCAAAATTGATAGACGAGGTTGATTTAGATGTTTTCCCACTTGAAATTTGTGGCATCCTCTTGGGAAGCCCATACTTGTATGCCATGCAAGTAATCTTTGTTAGGCATGAGAACAAATACCATCTCACCAAAGATGGGTGTAATATATTGCTATAACTCATCACATAAAAGCTAATTGAACCCTTCTCAGTGCAAGATAGATGAAGAGACTTATCAAATCCAACAAGAAGTGTATGCTCATGGTTGTGAGGATAGAAGATGTTGAAGAATATGATGCTTTCAACAGTTGTAATCCTTCCCACAATAAAGAAATGTTTGATATTGTCTTCAACTATGATAAGATTTTTCAGGAACCAGTTGAATTACCTCCCAAAAGAGAAATTTAGCATGAGATTCATATTCAACAAGGTACCTCTCTACCAAATGTGGTCATGTACAATATGTCAACTGTGGAAATGGAAGAAATCAAGAAGTAGGTGCAAGACATGTTGGACTAAGGAGTCATTAGACCTAGTTCATCCCCATGTGGTTCATTGATTATGTTGGTGTCAAAGAAGGATGACACATGGAGAATGTGTGTGGATTGTTGGGATATCAACAAGATCACAATGAAACGCTTGTATCCAATACCTTGTATAGATGATTTGCTTGATCAATTGAAGAATGTTGTTTATTTCACTAAGATGGATTTGCACAATGGTTACCTCATATCATAATTGCAGAGAATGATGTATGGAAAAATTCCTTCAAAACAAAGAAAGGGTTGTTTGAGTGGTTGGTAATGCCATTTGGGCTTTTCAATGCCCCAACTAAATTCTTGAGGGTAATGAATGATGTATTTTTACCATTGTTAGATGAGTACTTTATGCATGTATACCTAGATGATATACTTGTCTTTAGAAAAACTTGGGATGATCATGTATAACATGTCAGACAAGTATTGGATACTTTGTAAAAGGAGAAATTGTATGTAAATTTTTTCAAATGTGAATTTGGAAAAATGTATTTAGTGTATTTGGGTCATATTTTTGGAGGATGGAAACTGAAGATTGATCCTTCTAAAGTTGACATAATTGTCAAATGGCCTAAACCTACAAATGTAAAAAAAGTGAGAAGCTTCTTGGGATTAGTTCAATATTGGAGATGATTCATAGCTAACTTATCCATCATTGAACCTCCTTTGCACACCCTAACCAATTTGAAGCAAATATTTCAATGGGGAAGAGAGCAATAAAAGGATTTCAACACCTTAAAGGAAAATATTAGCACAACACTAGTACTAACCTTTCCAGACCTTTAGTAGCCATTTGAGATCAAGATAGATGCCAGTGGATATGCCATGGGTGCAGTATTGATGCAAAATTGTAAATTGGTTTTTTACCATTCAAAGACATTCTCTCAAGTTGTTTTAAACTATCCCATGTATGACAAAGAGTTGTATGGCTTGGTTCAAAGTGTCAAGAAATGAAAGCATTACTTGATAGGTAAGGAGACTATCAGACATATAGACCATCAACCCTTACAGTATCTCTAGTCACAAACCAAGTTGCAACAAGCTTGTAACTTCAAGTGGATGGGATTTATTCAATAGTTCCATTTGGTCATCAAATACAAGAAGGGTACAAGTAACAAAGTGGAAGATATGCTTTCTAGACCTCCTTTTTTGCATCTATTGTTTTAAATAATGCTTCTTTATACCATGATAGTTATGTTCAACAATATGCTAATGATGAATATTTTAAATAAGTTTATGGAAGGCTAACCCATGGATCAAAGGTGGAAAAATACCATTTTCAAAATAAGTTACTCTACCATCTTGGCAAGTTATGTATTCCTACAAGTGAAAGAGTCCATGCAATTCGAGAAGTTTACACTTCTCTTGTGTCTAGTCACTTTGGGTAGGAAAAAATATGTCTCATTTGCATATGTTTTGTTATTGGCCTAAGATGAAAGAAATTGCAACCAAATATGTAAAGGGGTGTGCGATGTGCTCTATTTGTATGCCCACTAATAGAAAATTTGGGTTGTACATGCCACTCCCTATTCCTTCTCATCCTTGGGATAATATCTCGATGGATTTTGTAGGGGGGTTTCCTTTGTCAAGAAATGGTCATGAATACTTGTATGTAGTGGTGGATAGCTTAACAATATGTGTGTCTTTATGCCATGTAAAAATCAGATTATTGCTGAGTAGACTTCTCAAGTTTTATTTCAACAAGTATGGGTCCATTTTGGGCTATCCACATCCATTGTTTTAGATCGATACTCTTGATTCCTTAGATATTTTCTGACACGTTTTTGGAAGATAATGGACACCAAGCTAAAGAGGAGTAATACATTCTATCCATAGATTGACATATAGACAAGGGTCATCAACAAAACAATGATTGATATGCTATGGGAGTATTGCAACAAGGATCCTAAGTTGTCAGATGAATATATACATTATGTTCAAAAAAATACAACAAGGATTTAAACTCTTCAAGTCAAATTTCACCATTTGAGACATGCTTTGGGTAATTTCCAAAAGCTCCATTAGATTTAGCCTTTGGGAAAAATGATGATTCTAGTGAAAGAAGTGATGAAGATAGAACTCGCAAGTTCATTTAGTGGATCCAGATGATTCATCAAGCAATGTAGGAACATTTGGAAAAGAGTCAGGAACATTATAAATCCCAACGTGAAGAACACATAGTTGATCACTAGTTCTAGGTTGGAGACAGATTATGGCTCCACATCAACAAGGACAACTTGAAGGGAGAAGGCAAGAATTTAAAACCAATCAGATATGGTCCATCCACCATATTATAAAATATTGGAACAAATGCTTATTGCCTTGATCTTCCAACATATATGTAGACGTATTCCATAACCAAATTTGAGATTGAAACTTTATGAACTACCCATGATCATGGATCTAGAGGAGAGTGGTCAAGTTCCATCAGTGGATGATTTCGCTCCAGAATACTTGGACAAGTTTCCCGAAGACATCATCCTAGAAAAAAGAACCAATACTTCACGAAGGGGAAATGTGGAGTACCTTCGAGTGGGCTTCAAAGGAATGCATCTTAGCAAGGAAATATGGATTGAAAAGGAGAAAATGAGGGAATGATTCCCTCACCTACCTATTGATTGATAAGGATTTTGGAGACCCAAAAGCTCCTAAGTGGGGAGGAATGACACAGGAGGATAAAAAAAGTCTCAAAATTTGAAGTCCTCAAATATCAAAAAAACTAACACCAATTTGTAGATATCATCAAGACGATTCCAATGACACAAATGTCACCTCAATCTGAGTCTTTATGAAAAATTTATGCTCATCTGGAGTTTTGTGTAAACATGCAAAATTTTGGCATTGATAGTGCCACGTGGCACAACTAGGAGGCACCACATGTCATCCATTAGGCACTTCATGTGGCATCTTATTAGGTTTACGAAGTGGAAGGACCAAGGTGATTGGGGGTGTACATGGGCCATTAGGAAGGCACCACGTGACACCCAGTTGGGGCCACATAGGACCAACCTACCCGCAACTTGGCAAACAACGTGCTTAAAGTTGGCTACGTAGCCAAATATGGCAATTGTTCGACGACATAGCTAAATATAGTGATGGTCAAATATTTGTTTAAATCAACGATTATGTGTGTGTGTGTGTGTATAAATAAATAAATATATATATATATATATATATATAATATATTATATATATATATATATATATATAATATATATATATATATATATATTATATATTATATATATATATATTAATATCATATATATATATATATTGTTTGAATGCCAAAATGGTTGGGGTTTGGGGGTTTGAACCCATGACCCTAGTTAACCAAACAAACTCACAACTGTATGCCAACCAATGTGCCAATAGGGCACATTGGAACATTTGCCCATTGGTTGGTATTTAAATTCTCATGGAGCATTTAGATAGAGGAGGAGTCATGGAACCCTGTGTGTGGAGTACAAGGCTCGTACCCAACACACTTTTCAAGAGATATTCCTGGTATATTCTAGGAAATATTATGTAGGGATATTACTAGAATATTTTCACTATTGTGGCATCTTGAAGATTCCTTAGGGGACCCAAAGGGTGAAATTTACAAAGCTTGGTCAAGTTTATAGTCATTTTTCTCAGAATTTCACAAGGAATCCATTGGTGTAGTTCAAATTAGGATCCGAGTAGCAAAATATTAGGTCACTCCCAAAAGTGAAGTATTTCCACGTACTTTCCTTTTATTCTGCTGAGATAATATAGAGGTCTCTCCACTTTGAAGCTGGGCCCAGAGACATAGCTCACACATTGTGGATGATCTTCATTAACAAATCTTGGTGCATTGTTTATAATGTCTTAATTTTGTGTTTCTTCTTCATGGATGTTGCATTTATGGTATTTTCATGCTCTTTAGGCAATTATGTTTAACATCACTAAGAGAAATATCTCGAATCAGGAGTCCTCTGCACCGCAGTCAGTATCCTCCATTGCATGTTTCCATACTCGTCAATAAAAAATCCAATGAAAACACATAATGTACGACAACTTTATTTTTTTGATTATCAAGTTATATGTTTTAATTTATTATTTTTAATTGAATTAATTTCATTGAGCAGAGTGCAAAGGAGGGAAGGAAGCTTTCATTGGGCTCCCTCTACACTCCGCACAATGAAATCTTCGTCTATACTTTCACACTCCACATAATGAAAGGTTCCTCCACACCTCCAGACTCCACACAGTGAAAGCTAAACCTTTAGATATGCACACTTTACAATCGTTACAATAGTTGCCTCAAATTCTTTGGAACTATGTTGAGGTGTGGAGTCCTCTGCATTGTAGTCAACATCCGTCACCGTAAGTTCCCATTCTAGTCAATAAAAAATCTAATGAAAACACATAATGTATGGCAACTTTAATTATTTTGATTATCGAATTCATATGCTTTAATATTTTATTTTTAATTGAGTTCATTTCATTGTGTGAAGTGGAAGAAAGCACAATGAAACATTCCTTCACACTTTACACAATGAAAGCTTTCGCTGCACCCCCACACTCAGAAAATTGAAAGCTTCCTCCTCAATGAAAGTGAATTCAGGGCAATTTCTATAACAATTGCAAAGTGTGCATATCTCAGGGTTTAGTTTTCATTGTGCAGAGTGCGAAGGTATGGCTTGCTGAAACGATTGTGAAATTTTTTTTTTTCTCAAATAATGACAAAACACAAACCCCACAAAAAGAGGCAGGGACTAAGCTATTATGTATTTATCACCCTTATTAATTTGGTTTCCCTGGTAACATACCAATAATCAAGAAAATATATATTTTTGATTAATTAATATAAAATAGTTACCTAAATTACCAAAAAAAGCTATAATCAAGGAAATGTATATTTTTAATTAATTAATATAAAATTATTACCTAATTTCCCAACAAAATGTTGGACATTGGATAAGCCAACGCTTCTTGTGTGTTTCACGACTTGTGCTTAACCATCCCTTGTGGATCTATTATCCCTAGTGATGTGTCCGTTTACTAACACTCGCGGGTTTTTTTTCAATGAAAATCATGATTCCAACAAGTGGTATCAGAGCCAAAGGTCTCAAGTTCGAATCACACCCAGCTCGCACTAGAGGGGATATTGTTGGAAATTGGATAAACCAACACTCCCTATGTGTTTTGCGACATGTACTTAACTGCCCATTGTGGACCTGTTAACTTTGAAAATTTGTCTTTTTACTAACACCTACAAGTTTTGGTGTAACGACAATCATGATTCCAACACAAAAAAGCCAGTGACATGAGAACAATTTACGAAATATCTTACATAACCTCAAATCTATAATATTCCTAAAAATGTGAATTGCCAATATAAACATTTTCTTGTATAAAATGTAATTAAATGAAATTAAATATCAAAACAATAATATAACTTGCATTTTTCCTTAATCTATTATAATATTTTTAATTCGTTGTAAATGAAATGTTTTAATGCAAAATATTGGTCACTAGTTAAAAAATCAATATAGTTCCATGTTATATATTATTCTCGGTTGATACTTAGGTTGAAAAAAAAGAGCTCTGCAAACATCCACGATGAAGGTGACATAATTTGTGTTCACGCTCTTCGTGGTCTCCCCTGGCATGGCTAGTCAGGGCCACACTGTCCCCTAGCTGTCATGGTGGAACCACTTCAGAACCTTGGCGCCCAATCCTTCAAGGACATGGTCACTGGTAGGCCTCCAAACCAGGATTCATTTTTGACAAAGTTTGTGATCCAAATGAATCCTAGAATACTCTCTAAGTCTTCAAAAATCACTTAAAAGATCAAAACAAACGCATGGGAAGAAACCTTAGAAACATCGGAAAACACTATCGGGAGGCGAAAAACACAAGAAAACAGAGCTATCGGCGGCTTGAACAGTGAATGCACAAGAGTCGTTGGATCTAGCCGATCAACGGTCCAGATCCGATCAGCAAATCACAATTAGCAAAGGCTATCGGAGGTTATCAGTAGAGACCATATGGAACTTGCGATGGCGATCGATGGAGTCAACGAGGACTGTCGATCAAGCGCGCAGATCGACGGGCCATGTTGCAACGCAGAATCGCAATTGACAAACACAATGGAGCGGGGCTATAGACATATATATATGCGCGATGCGATTAGCAGGACCCGATAAATATTATAAACGATGTTTGATATGATTTGAGATCCAAAAAATAGAGTTTTCCTTTGTAAATCACATTTTCGTTGAATAAACGAAAATCCAAAGAAAATGTGTCGATGCAATAGTATGGACCCGAAAGGGTTTATTAATACCATCACATATGATTTCAAGTCCGATAAGTGGGATTTTCAATGTTTTTAATGTATTTTTGATACAAAGGGAAATCGCGATATGAGCGGGATTTCGGGCGGGCCAAGTTGTTGAAAAATGTGCAACAAGAAATGTTAAATTTAGAATGTGCTAAAAATAGACCTGCTAAAAATAACATGTCTAAAAATAGTAGTTTGGCTAGTGAGGTCTTTGGCCACATTGGGTGAGAGGTGAAACTGCTAAAAATAGAAAGTTCTAAAAATAGCATTTCTGGGTCCCTTCCTATTTATAGCAGTCCCTAGTCTATCTATAGGAAGTAAAATTAATTTTGGTCTTAACAACATTTTAAAATATTAATTAATTAATCTCCATGAGTTAATTAATTATGGAAATTAAAAGTCTTTGTGAGATCATGCAATTATTTTCTCCCTTGACTTAGGAATTTATCCCTTGATTAAAGGAGATAAGGTTCAGTTTTATAATGAGAGAATCAGTTGACTTAGTTCTAACTATTCAAGTCCAGTTAGATTATTTTAACAAGTTGTTAAAATAATAAAATATAGTTTGTTAATCCTTGCATGCATGTGACAACTATTATTTTAGATAACTGAGGATTCACTCATGGATAACTGTTGCATGTTAGTTTTGTCAGAGACCTAGTTGAGATTAGATGTGGGACAATATATTATCAGATGCTTGACTATTTATAGTAAGTATTCCTTTCATGGAGAAGGATCTATTATAGGAGATTGGAGGACTTGTCGCCTATATATTGAGGCCTAGGTAGTCCATGATTTTCATCTTCTGATTGAAGATCATCAGGATCTTCTGATTACAGAGAAAGCAGGATAGCTTGAGAGTTGATTCTTTTTGTATTGTGAAGAGGATTTCCACTTGATTGATAATCCATGGTTGGGGTTTTATGCTCGTGCTTTCCCCTGGATATATCTTGTGTTATGTGTGATTATTTTTCTTGATCAGTTATGCATGTTTATACTTGATGTTGCTCATGAATTCGATTATGCTTCCGCTTAATGTTTTGTAGAAGTAAAACAAGTATTATGCTTTAGGACATTGCATATATCGGTTTGTTCTACAGGTGAAATTTCTACATGGTATCAGAGCTAGCTAATTTGTAGAAAAATTCTACAAAATTCTACATGGTATCGAAGCATAGGTGATCAGGGAAGAATAGCATACTGAGAGGAGATTTCAAAGTTTTGAGTTTTGGGCCGAGAGTTTGCAGAGCAGACTTGAAAATTTCTATAAAAAAATTTCAGAAATAAATAAAAGATTTGGATTCGTTGCGGAAAAAACCCAAAAAAAAAAATCAGCCGAATCGGAGTTCAGATGAGGGAGATATTGCTGATTTAAAATCAGCTCCTTTTCTAGAAAATTTCGTGATGACAGGAAAGTGGAAATAGATTGGTGTGCTAGCCAAGAACCTGTATGCACTTGAGGTACACGATACATGTAAAGTCTTGAGGAGCAAGGCAAATGTTATATACTTGGTGGTTGACAGGGAGAGTAAATTACCTCTCAACATGTAGAGCTAGAAGAAGTCTCAGACGATTGTGGAGGAGCCATGATTGGTGCAACAACTTCAGGAGGTTGTGGAGTAGCCACAACAAGGGAAGTTGAGTGGAGATCAAATAGAGAAATCTACTCATGCAGAGATATCCAGTAGGGGGAAACTTCAAGCTAGGTGGGCTGAGGGATCACATGCAGTCATACCTCTAGGTAGGAGGTGTGGCGATATAGAGTGATCATCCCAAGGAGGAGGGGTAGGATCCTTGAGGTACCCAACCTCTTGGACGAGACCTTGCTACGGGAGCCCCGATGTGGAGTAGCAGGAACCGACTGATTGGGTAGAGACAGATGCAGATGGAGCGGCAGAGAGAGCGACAGTGCAGGGAATCCCAGGACAACGCATAGCTAGCACACTGCAACAATGTGAGAGGAACAAGTGTTTTGCACAGTGCTAGGTGGCACAAAGAGGTGTTAAATGGTGCGAGATGCATGGAGATGTTGTAGTAGCGCATATCTTAGAGAGGGAGCACTTGTCAGCAGCAGGTAGAGCTTCAGCATCAGAGTATGTTCCTAGCCCAACAGAGTGGTCAGTTGGGAGTGTTTTTGTTCCAGGTGTTGTTGGAGCAAGTGGACCAGGTAGATGTGTTGCATGCAGAACATTCCAGAGTTACCGGATTGGGTTCGAGAGAAAGCATTTCTTGTTGAGAGGTAGTGTTGAAAAATGTGCAACAAGAAATGTTAAATTTAGAATGTGCTAAAAATAGACCTACTAAAAATGGCATGTCTAAAAATAACAGTTTGGCTAGTGAGGTCATTGGCCACATTGGGTGAGAGGTGAAACTACTAAAAATAGAAAGTTCTAAAAATAGCAT
>APFE031615285.1:86337-179684 GCA_000404065.3 Pinus taeda
CTTAGAAATCGTCAGTGCCTTGAGGTCTGCATGCATCAATGGCAGGTTTCTCGCCTTCGACGTCAGTTTTCATCATTGGCTTGCGATCGAAGGATTCCATGAAATGTTCGACATCGACTCATTCATTCACATCTCATGGATTGTGCTGGGTACTTTGAGAACCATTGACATCACTGGTGGCCTCTCTCACGCTTGTTAACAGTTTACGTCATTGACTGGTAATCAAGTGGTTTCTACCATGTTTGACACCGACTCATTTATTCGCATGGCTAGAATCGTACCAATTCGGGAAGTAGAGATGAAGACCTTGGATCTAGTTTCCACCATCCAGGCTGCGAGGAGTTTTGTATTCATTATATTGTAGACCAATTATAAATAGATGGTTGCGCCCATACTATGTCTACATGAGTCTATGATTATGATGTACTATGAAATCATTCCTGTATCAGATTAGTAGTTAGTCTGTTAGTTAAAGTTTTTGATCTGAGTATGGGAATGCCTACCTCAGCGATGATATAATCTTATACATGTATTTTGTGTTGAAAATTGCAGGTTCTGACTGGCTCTCCACAAGATAATCCTTGAAATGATAAAGTACTTCACCCTTCCTAGATGATATAAAACCCTAATCTATTACAGGCTTCGCACTTTAGGGGGAAATCTGTTACACTAAAATTTGTCACCATGACTATCTGCAGTTAATATGGCTCCATCAATAGTCATATTATCCTCCTTGTCAAGCCTTATACCTCTGCTCTCCATGTCAAACTTCAAAAAAGAGAGAAAGTCATTAAAAATCATGTTTATCTCTGGGTACGCAGGTTCTTTCTACCTTGCCTGCGTGTACGCATCCCAAGCTCATTGTACCTGCGTACTTGTACGCTCTGTAAGTCAAGGGATGGGTGCGTACTCCTGTAAAGGTCAAAAGGCGCGAGTTTCATCTTAAAAAAGTTACTTGTGGTCACTTCTAGAGCTTTCTAGAAGAGTGTTTGACGTGTATTGAGCGCCTCCAGATGGTTCATGCATCCCTATGATAGAGGAACTTATCCCATCAAGAGAGGAACTACCCCATCCAAAAGAGGGGAGTATCCCATTGATGTTGGACCTGAATAACTTCCTCTAGAACACTATAAATATAGGCATTGGGCCAAAGGAGGGCAGGTTGAAAGCTGAACATTCCAAAGGGTAGATGCTGCTGGAATTAGGACTTCCTTGTAGAAGCTTGTGAGGAGAGATTACCATCCTTCTTGTTTCATTTGGAAGTGGGTGAGCTTGTCAAAGTAGAGGAAAACTCTTGCTGGACCCTGGGAGGAACTTGCACAACACCAAGGCTCAGGTTGTAATGGTTTCTTTTTTTGTTTCCTTAATACAAATAAGTCCATTCTTCTCAATGATTTGTTGTTAATGAATTGTTTCATATACTCCTTGGTCTATATGTTGAATATGCTTTGTTTTATGGAATATTCAGGTGTTATGTAATCGTTTGATTGTTAGTGTATGCAGGTTTCAAAGTGAAGGAGGAGCTCATCTGGATCGACGAGGCTAGACTGCTACAACAAGCGTTGGACTTGAGGTAGGATCGAAAAACACTTGGTTTCTCATAGAATAATGCATGTTTAGAGAAGGATTGCTGTTAATTGTCTTGTTTGTCACTAGAGAGTCTTAGACTCCTAGGGAGGTTACTTTTGTTAGCAAAAATAACTCTTTTCGCATGACAGGGAGTAGTTTTGCAAGTATGAAAGATATGATGGTGGTCATGTTGTTTTCTTAGGAGATAAAATCGTAGGATGAGGTAAATTCAAGTTTAATCTCATGGGTGAAAGGATTATAACAATCCATAGTATTTTTCACATCCCTAGATTGGCCAAAAAAATTATTTTTGAAAGCAAGATGAGTGATGCAAGTGAAAAAAATGTTTTGAAAGGATATCTACATGATGGTTTGAGGAGCAATGGGATTGTTAAGGGAAGTTAATATTGGATATTTGTATAAGCTATTGCGAATAATTGTTAGTGATGGGTGCAACAATTTCATTGTTCCTAAGAGTGGACTAGAAGAAGGAAAAACCCCCACAACCTCTGGAGAAAAGACTATGTTGTGGCATCAGAGGGTGGGGCATATCAAAGAGAAGGGACTTTGAATACCACATGGTAAAAATATGGTAGAAGGTATGCATAATTTCTCTCTATATTTTAATTTATGTGGACATTGTTTATATGAGAAGTAGAATTGAGTATGATTCTCCTTTGGTTTTAAGAAGTGAGAAGGAATATTAAAGTTGGTGCATAACAATGTGTTTGGACCTCTGTCAATCCTATCACTAGGTAAATTTGTGTACTATGTCTCATTTGAAAATAACCTCTTGATGAGTGCATGGATTTATTTCCTCAAGAAGAAATCTAAAGTCTTTGACAAATTCAAAGAGTCTAAGGCTCTTGTGGAAAACAGACATAGAAGAAAATTAAGGTGTTAAGAACAAATACTGGTGAAGGATTCCATGGGAATGAATTAAAATAAGTTTGTAAGAAGTGCAATACAACAAGGTACAAGACTACTCCATACACACATAAAAAAATGGAGTTTCAAAATGGATGAATAGGATGGTGATGTAGAAAGTAAGGAGCATGCTCAATGGTGTTGGGTTAAGACAAGAATTCTAGTTAGGCACTATGGAAACAATGTGTTACCTAGTAAATAGACCACCCTCATCGACATTAGATGACACGACTGCACATGAGGTATGGAATGGTAAGAAACCCTCTCTCAAACATCTCAAGGTATTTGACTGTGATTCTTATGTACATGTTCCAAAGGAAAATATGAGTAAGTTGGATAAGAAAGTTGAAAAGTGTATCTTTGTTGGATATAAAAATGGTATGAAAGATTATAATCTTTAGAACCCAAATTCTAAGAATGTTGTGTATAGTATAGATGTGTTATTTAGAAAAAACAACGATGTTGTCACACATGAAGCCCTATGAAGATAATATAAACCAAAAGAAAAGGAGTTTGAATTGAAGGATGATGAATTAAACTCTATAGAAGAACATGAATAACATTAAGAATAACCACATACTTCAATATTGAAGGGATCATTTCAGGAAATAAGGGATCTAAAAAGATATACTCCACCTGATTTTTGTTCAATTTTTTCTCTCTTTATTACTGATGATGATCCTATAATTGTCATGGAGGCAATGTATTTAGAGGATGGAAAACTTTGGAAAAAGACCATGGTCAAAGAAATGGCATCTTTGGACAAGAATGAGGCTTGGGATATAATGGATTTACCACATGGAAGAAATCCCATTTTCAGTAAATGGGTGTTTAAGAAGAAGTTGGATGCAGAAGGAAGAGTGGAGAAATACAAAGCTCAGTTAGTAGAAAAAGGTTATTCTTAGGTAGATGGAGTTGACTTTGATGATAAATTTTTTGTTGTTGCCAAGTGAAATTCTATTAGATTTCCTTTATTTTTTCTTGCTACTTTTGATTTTTATGTAGAGTATATAGACACAAAACAATCATTCCGACATGGATATTTGAAAGAAAAAGTCTACATGAAGTAGCCAGGAGGATTTGCGGTCAAGGGAAAGAAAGAGTTGGTGTGCAAGCTAAAAAAGTCCCTATTTGGGTTAAAACATTCACCAAGAATGTGGTATAAAAATTTGATACTTATATATTGGGACTTGGCTTCACAAGGGAAAAAGTGAATCATTGCATGTATTTCAAACTAGTTGGTGATCATTTTATTTATTTGGTCTTGTATGCGGATGATATGTTGCTAAGTGGAAATGATAGGGAAATCATATAAGAAGTGAAAAATCATTTGTCCCTTAAATTTGACATGAAGGATATTGGTGCTACAAAATTTAATTTTGGGCATGGATATTAGAAGCAAATGGACAAACAATAAAATCTAGTTAAATTAGAGGAAACATGTTGAGACAATATTGCATAGGTTTAATATGTAGGAATATAAACTAGTAATTCTTCTTGTTCCTGTATGTGTAAATTTATCTATAGATCAATGTCCTAAGACATAGGAAGATGAAGATGATATGTCTCATCTTTCATATGCTAGTGTAGTTGGAAATTTGATGTAGGGAATACTATGTCAGACATCACACGTGTAGTGACAATATTGAGTAGGTATATCCCAAAACTAGGGAAAGAGAATTGGACAACAATAAAGATAACTTTTAGGTAATTGCGTGATATTACTAGCTATGGATTTCCCTACCAAGGAAGACTGGAATTGGATAGAGTGTTGGATGTAGACTGGGTTGGATATTTGGACTACAAAATATCGACAAGTAAGTGAGTTTTTAACCTATTCATATGAGCAATCATTTGGATAAGCAACAAACAACTTGTAGTGGCACTCACAACTATAGAAGTTGAATGCATGGTAGCGTTATCAACCTTGCACCTTAAAAATGATAAGAAATAGATAATTGTAGTCCTCTTTGAGGAGGAAACTTATTTTTACAATGAATACAATGTAGGATGCAAGATTTGATGATCTTAAAATTAGGTCTCCTCAATATATATACATATATATATATATATATATATATATATATATATATATAATATTATATTAAAAATAATAAATTAATTATAATAAATTATATATATATCTATATCTGATAAAAATGGTACAATTATAATAAAATGGGACCATGAAAGGTTTTGTGATATCCCCTGGTTAAAATTTTGTCTCTTGTAAATAATTTTAATTATTTTCCAATGGCTAAGAGAGGGACACAAATTCCATTGCTTGAGGTAGGAGGTTTCTTGAGGAAATGGATTTTTTTTTCCAATATCAGTCCTAGTTGGATGAAAGAATTAAATATGTTGATTATGCATTGAATTTAACGAAAAGAGGAAGGACTAATCCAAGTGTCCTTCAACTCAAACAACAAGCAAAAAAAATGACAAAAATTGAAGAGCAACATGGGCTGCACTATCAAGTCATGGGCTGTTATTCAAATCTTGGAAGCAAAAGAAGTTAGTTGTTTTTCGAGAGGAGGAGTGGGATACATTCATCATCAACCCATACACATCTCTCTCTCTCTCTCTCATGCATGAGGGGGAAAGGAATTGATAGAAAGGGAGAACTCTATGTGGTTGAAATTGTTGTGTAGAAAACATAGCGAAAAAAGGGGGAAGATCAAATGACCCTTGACATTGAGTAGAATCCTCGAAATAGGGTACCAACAGAGGAACTCTTTGTGTGAGGATTGTTGGGTGAGTTATTTCAGAGAGTGTGGCTTTCCTGTAAGGATGAAGAACCCACTGGAAGCTTTCGGATTGATGAACCTGTTAGACTGGGAAGAATCACTCAGGTGCTTGTGAGGGTTGATGAATTACCAAGAGTTACCTTGGGGCTGAAGCTCTGATGCTTGACTCACTGAGGAACCACATGGAGAAGTGATTTATTTACCCATATAAAACTTAACCACTAAAGAACTTGCCTTACAGTGGATTCACTTCTCCTAAAATTGAGATAGAGTTATCTATATTGTGAAATGTTGGCATGACTGTGAATATGCTTGGACACTATCAGTTATAATGAGCATAGATGGTGGATGAAGGGAACATGGCCTTGTGAAATCATTTTTCAGTTATTTGTTGAAAATAGCAACAAGAAATGCTAAAAATAGAAATGTTAAAAATAACATTGCTATAAATAACATTTCAGGATATACTTCAACTTTGTTGGAAATAACAAAAAATATAAAAGCTAAAAATAACATTGCTATAAATAGCATTTTGAGATATATTCCAATTTTGTTTTGTCCTTAAATCAAAATTGAGAATTAAAATTCGAATTTAGTCTCACTAGTTGTTTCAAAAATAATTAATTAATTCATCTTGAGTTAATTAGTTGGAGAATATCAAACATGAAGTCTTTGTGAAGACATGCAACAGTTATCCCTTTGATTGAGGAAGTTATCCCTTAATTAATGAGATAATGATGAGTTGTATTTGAGTTGTAACTAGTTGGCTCAGTTAACTGAGTTATGTCTAGTTAAATTAGTTCCAAACAGTTTGAGGAACTAATTGTGAATTCAGTTAGTTAATGCATGCATGCATCAAATTAATGTACTCCAGATAACTGAATATTCTCTCATAAATAACTCATGCATGTCAGTTCAGAGAAAGACCTAGTTGGGATTAAAGACAAGGACATTGTACTATCAGTTGGAGGAAGCTTTCTATAAAGAAAACTCATCCATGCAGAAGGAATCAACTCCTTCAGGATTGCGCAGTTATTTTAGAGATCAGTGTTGTGTGTAAGGTGAGAATCACACAGGTGGTAGCTGGAGGACCCAAGAGAAATTGCACAAGGAAATAGGAGGCTTTGGAGGACTGAAGGAAGGCATATGTGTTTTCTATTTTGTCTATGAGCAACAGTGAGGGATTGTACTGAGAGCTGGATAGCTTGTGATCTAAAGCTTTGTGTAATCCTGAGATATTTCCACTTGTATGATAATATAGATAGCAAGGTTTTTAGCTGAGGCTTTCCCCAGAGTATTCTTCTATGTTGCATGTGTGATTGAATCTTCTTCTTTGTTATATGTTTCTGGTTGATCTTGCTCAAAATTGATTAAGCTTCCACAAGTTTGATTGTAGAAGTAGATTAAGTATTTTTCTTTAGTACACTGCATAATCAGTTTGATCTACAATTTCTCTACAAGATGTGTAGAGAGCATAATTTCTACTTGGTATCAGAGGGAGGTTTTGTAGAAAAAGTTCTACATGGTATCGGAGCAAAGGTTATCATAGCTGTGAACAATTTACTGAGAAGAATTTGAAGTTTGAAGTTCGGGGTTGCAGGTACAAACTGAATTCACAAGATGGGACATCATGCAACTAATTTCCCATCAAAGAAGTCCGAGAAGAGATCCTCGAAAGGATTGGAAGGTGAGGCATTAGCCTCTCAGTTCGAAATGGACTTTACCCTCTTCGCATGCATGGTGTCACCGATGATGGGTTGTGTTTGGTATATTGACAGTGGAGCCTCATTCCACATGACTGGTGATAAAGTTTATTCAGTACCTTGGAGGAGAAGGACCTCCAGATCCACATAGAGATGGGTGATGATGGAAAGTACCATGTTTTAGGTGAAGGTATAGTTGTGTTTCAGAGAGAGCATGGAGCTCCTCTCACCCTGACTGGTGTGAATTATTTTCCAAGACTGAAAAGAACTTGGTATTGGTCGCGATGTTGGAGGACAAAGGCTACGATGTTGTTTTCAGTAAAGGAAAGGCATTCCTAAGACACATAGCCACAGGTCAGACCAAGAGGATTGGGATTCGAGTGAAGAATCTCTACAAGTTGGAGGTAGATGACTGTGCTGCATTGAGTTCCAAAGCAAAATTGGTGCAAAGCCAAGATATTGGCGAGTTATGGCATAGAAGGTTGGGCCACTTGCATCATGGGGCCTTGAAGATAATGTAGCAAATTTCTACCGGACTTCCCAAAGGTAAAATTGAGAAAGCAGACACATGCAAAGGTTGTACCTTGGGTAAGTATTCAAAATCTTCCTTTCAGGATCGAGACAGTTGAGCTAAAGCAATCTTGGAGCGAGTTCGTACGGATGTGTGTGGACCATTCTCGACAGCCTCCACCGCTAAACAAAGGTACTATATTATTTCATTGATGAATTTTCTCCTAGATGCTGGATCTATTTCATGCAGAAGAAGGATCAAACCTTCTCAAGGTTTTGTGAGTTTAAAGCTTTGGTTGAGAAAGAATCAAGAAAGAAGATCAGGGCATTGCAAAGAAAAAATGGTGGAGAGTATGTCCCTCAAGAGTTTAAAGACTTCTGTGCTGCAGAAGGAATTAAATGGGAGTTGACGGCACCCCATAACCCACAACAGAATGGGGTGGCCGAAAGGAAGAACAGAACGATCGTGGGAGCAACTTGAGCGATGCTGCATGACCAAGACCTACCACTTCATTTGTGGGCTGAGGCATGCAACACAACGATTTACTTGCAGAATAGAAGCCTGCATCGCATACTTGGGATGAAGACAACAGAGGAAGCTTTCTCCGGGAAGATACCAGATGTGAGTCACTTCAGGATCCTTGGCTCATCAGTTTATTGCCATGTGACCAAGGATGTCTGGAAGAAGCTAGAGCTGACAAAAGAGTTGGGGATACTTGTGTGGTACACTGATACACCCACAACTATCGAGTGTACTTTCCTACCAGACGGAGGACAGTGGTTTGCAGAGATCTCAAGTTTGATGAGCAAAAGGCCATGCGAGTTTCCCTTGAGAGGGAGCTCAAACTACAGGTTGTGGAGGAACTGTTGGTTCCTAAGGAGGAGGATTCTCAAATTGATGCAGAGTAGTTGCATGTATAGGTTCCATCAGTGGAGACATCCACTCATGTAGAGTCTTCCAGAGATGGGTGGAAGTGCACGAGAGAAGTTGATAGATTGTTGTCAGATGTGAGAGAGAATGTGGGAGAACCATATACTCAGCGTAGACAGAGGAGGTCACTTGAGAGGTACACTGGATACATGGCCCTTGTTGGGGAATGTGTTGAGACAAAGCCATCTTTCTTTGAGGAAGCAGTGCAATAACCGATTTTGGTTGATGTTATGGTGGAGGAGTATGACTCCATTGTTCAGAATAGTGTTTGGGATGTGGTTTCAAGATAGGAGAGCAAGTAAGTTGTGAGTTCCTGTTGGCTTTACAAGGTAAAGCATGCTACTAATGGTAGTGTGGAGAAACATAAGGCAAGTTTGTTTCTCGTGGTTTCTCACAGGTCGAGGAGATCAACTATGATGAGAATTTTGCTCCTGTAGCAAGGTACTCATCTATGAAATCAATGTTGGTACTATCAACACAAATGGTTTGGAATATCCATCAGATGGATGTGAAGACTGCATTCCTCAATGGCAAGATTGAGGAAGAGGTGTACATAGAGCAGTTAGAAGGATTTGAGACCTTTGATCATGAGTCGCATGTGTGCTGACTCAAGAGAAATTTGTACGGGTTGAGGCAAGCACCCTGTGCTTGGTACACCAGGATCGACAACTACTTCACGGGGTTGGGCTTCACAAAGAGTGAAGCGGATGTGAACTTGTACCACATCATGGTGGAAGTTGATCATTGTTCTTTATGTTGATGATTTGATATGGATAGGTGATGATCAGTTGATCATGTCTTGCTAGGAGGACCTTGCAAGAGAGTTCAAGATGAAAGACATGGGTCTCATGCACCACTTTCTAGGCATGGAAGTGTGGCAGAAGGTTGGGGAAGTGTTTGTGTCTCAAGGCAAGTATGCCAATGAGATACTCAGGAGATTCCACATGGAGAAGTGCAAACCCATGCAGACTCCTCTAGCAGGTAACTGGAGGAAGGAGGATGCTACTTCAGGTGAGGTAGTAGAGGTTACTGTGTATTGGCAGCTTGTGGGTTCATTGATGTACTTAGTGAACACACGACCAGATTTGTACTTTGCGGTGAACCAATTGAGTCAAGCTATGGCTCAGCCTACCAAGTTATTTTGGAAGGAAACGAAACATGTTTTGATATACCTTAGAGGCACATCTCAGTTTGGATTATGGTACAAATGGTTAGAGGGAGTGAAGCTACAAGGCTTCACAGATGCAGATTGGGTAGGGAGTCCATCAGATCGGAAGAGCACATCAGGAGGAATTTTCAACCTTGGTTTAGTTGCAGTTTCTTGGTACAACAGGAAACAGAGGTCAGTTGCACTTAGCTCAATAGAGGCTAAATACATGGCTGGAAGTCAGGCAGCATGTGAGGCCATTTGGATGCAGAAAATTGTAGTTGGTTTGTTTGATCAAAGGATGGATCCAACTGTGATCTATTGTGATAATCAGAGTTGTATCAAACTCTCTGAGAATCTAGTATTTCATGATAGGTCCAAGCACATACACATTCGGTATCATCATATCAGAGACTATGTGGCGAGGAGGATCATGTTGTTGTGGTATGTTTCGACCGAGGAGCAAGATGATGACATTTTGAATAAGGCTTTGTCAAAGTGTAAATTTGAGTTCCACAGAGACAGGATTGGGGTGACAAATAATCCCTTTCTTGTTGAGAGGGAGTGTTGAAAATAACAACAAGAAATGCTAAAAATAGCATTGCTATAAATAGAAATTCAGGATATACTCCAACCCTATTGGAGATAGAAAAAAATAGAAATGCTAAAAATAACATTGTTATAAATAAAATTTTGGGATATATTCCAATTTTGATTTGTCCTTGAATCAAAATCGAGAATTAAAATTCGAATTTAGTCTCACTAGCTATTTGAAAAATAATTAATTAATTCATCTAAGTTAATTAGTTGGAGAAAATCAAACATGAAGTCTTTATGAAGACATGCAAAAATTATCCCTTTGATTGAGGAAGTTATCCCTTAATTAAGGAGATAAGGATGAGTTGTAATTAGTTAGCTGAATTAACTGAGTTATGTCCAGTTAAATTAGTTCCAAACAGTTTGAGAAACTAATTGTGAGTTCAGTTAGTTAATGCATGCATGCATCAAACTAGTGTACTCTAGATAACTGAATATTCTATCATAAATAACTCATGCATGTCAGTTCAGAGAAAGACCCAGTTGATATTAAAGACAAGGACATTGTACTATCAGTTGGAAGAATTTTCCTATAAAGGTGAGGTGAGAATCACACAGGTGGCAACTGGAGGACCTAGGAGAAACTTCGCAAAGAAATAGGAGGCTTTGGGGACTGAAAGAAGGCATATGTGTTGTCTATTCTGTCTATGAGCAACAATGAGGGATTGTACTGAGCTCTGGATAGCCTGTGAGCTAAATCTTTGTGTAATCCTGAGATATTTCCACTTGTATGATAATACAGATAACGAGGTTTTTAGCTAAGGATTTCCCCAGAGTATTCTTCTACGTTTCATGTGTGGTTGAATCTTATTCTATGTTATATGTATTCTGGTTCATCTTGCTCAAAATTGATTAAGCTTCCACAAGTTTGATTGTGGAAGTAGATTAAGTATTTTGCTTTAGGACATTACATAATCGATTTAATCTACAATTTCTCTACAAGATGTGTAGAGAGAAGAATTTCTACATTATTTTGGTTGGAATGAAAGTACTTAGAAGCACTCTACCTCAAGCTTTGGAATCCAACTCAGGGGTGACAGTTGCAAGTAAGGCTTAGCTGCAACTATTTATTGTTGGGTGGAGATATGTAGTCCTGATCTTAGTCGCTAGACCCTCCAATTCATAAGATAATTGAATATTCTAGCCCTTGTAATTTGAATGTCTGAAATATGTTCAATGTGTTGGCTTTAGGCCTATAATGATGTGCATATGGTGTTCAACTATGTGGTTCATGCCTGAAATTCAATTATGTCTGAATGTGATGACTGTAGGCTTGTCATAATGTTAATATTGTGCATGAATGTATGATTTATGCTGAAAATTAGAGTTGGGAAAGAGACTTCCTATTTATCTATGGAATTTTGATCTCCTTGTAGCCTTCTTGGGAACCTTATGTTTTCTAGTTGCATTTATAAGTTTGTTACACTTATTTGTCCCTCAAAAGAGACCTTGAAATCTCTAAAATGATATTGGTTTTAAGTGTTAGGGGGTTTACAGAGTGCATTATATTAGATATCATTTTGGGATTCAACTGCGTCAAGTAAGTCATTCACGTATGAAGATTTCCATGAGATGTAGTCGTAACTGACTAATTTTTCATGATTTTTGAATAGTTCACTTAGCACTCATTGCATTGGGTGATGCTAATAGGGGTGAAGAAGTGGGATTGAAATTAGTCAGTTACAACTACCTCTCATGGAAATGGTCATACGTGAATGACTTAACACAGTTGAATCCCAAAATGATATCTGAGATTGGTTTATTTTCTTGTAAATCATTAAGGATACCAAGGGACCATAAAAATCTAAGAAGATCAATGGGAAAGTCCCTATACTATATCATACATTTCAACTATAAAAAATCTAGGAAGAGAAACCCTGTAGCAAGCTCACAAAGGATAGCACCAATGTGCGCATCATACAACCTTAATGATGATGGTTGACTTTTGGTGCAAATCTAAGCGATTACACAACCACCACAAATGAGCCATAGTGGAGTTACTTCACAAAGGGTGTATAATATGATTAAGGTAGAAAACCTAAGATTATAACCTTAACATTCTTAATTTCTTACATCTTGACTTTATTGTTGACCGAATTATCAGTGATAAAAACTTCGAGATCCTATTATAAGACAGAGAAATCCCTGTCAAATGTCGTGCCCAGACTCTATTGTATGTTGGAAATCTCGGAGGTAGGCATCTGTGCAACAGTGGTTGGAGAGAAGGGATGACATGTCCTAGGCCTCATCCTTGGAGGTTCAAAAGGGAGCACTCAAAGGGGGAATGCTTGGGATGATAAGGATCGTAATCATGTGGCAAGTTGTAATTGTGGAGGAGGTCGGTGGGATGGAGTCCATGTTAATTGCATCGGGAAGGAAGAAGACGGGGTGACATATCCTGGGGTTCTCACCCCAGAGGTTCAAAGAGAAGGTACATTAAGGGAGCCCTGAGGTGACTAAGCACTAGGACACCATGGCATGTAGTGGGAGTCATGGACCAATCATAGGTGTTTGCAGTATAGGAATGGACCCACTGAGACACGTAAGCCTGGAGGCTAGTACCTGGTAGTTCAAAGGAAAGTCACATTTCAAGAATATGTGGGGTGAATCAACGTAGGGACATGGTGGCATACATATGATCCCAACTATACTCTTATTGACACAGTGCAGACCCACCATAGAGGTCAGCCCGGAAGGCCGTTCCTAGAGTAACTCGTGAAAGTGTAAAGTGAAAAGGACTGGGGTGATGGACTTGGGGAATGAGAATGTTTTTAGTAATTAATGTTCCATCAATTTAAATTACATATGTTATATAATTAAATGTGGTTAGAGTGTATGGGTTAGCAGTTTATACACACACACACACACACACACATTAAATGTGAGGACCCATGCCATGAACAGGTCGATAACCAATACACCAATGCCAAGTGGTGTTGGAAGGATGACTAGGATAGCTAAATGGGGCCACGAGGGCATCACATGGATGCATGGTGAGTTGATGACATGGTTCCATCTGATTCACTTAAGTTTCAAATGGTCATTTCTCTCAATCTAGATGTCTTATTGAGACAAAATTTATATCACCAGAATCGTCTCGATGAGATGAATGCAACGATAATGTCTACTTAAGGTTCTGAATAGGTTTAAAATGACAAAAAAAATAGACTTGATTTCCTTAATGATATGTTGGATTATGGGTCAAAATAATAACCACCTCCTTCTAACTTGTGTTGTGGTGGGACCTAGGAGAGGGTGTGTTACATAGTGGTATCAAAGCATGCAGGTTCAACACTTGGAAGGGATAGGCTCTATCATGGGAAAAATAAGTTAGTACCCTATTACAGGGTTAACAGAGTAAGGGGTTTCATAATGATTTCCAAAAAATAAACTAAACTATTGTTTAGGTGTTAAAAGTCAGTCTAAATTGATTGATTTCATGCATTGTTGATATGATTACCTTGTGATTTGATTATATAGTATGGTACTACTACTTGTATGGACTGATATACCTTGTTGGCTATGTAGGCATATGTAGTGATGCTCATAACTTGATGTATTGTTGATATTGATGTGGTAACATAGTTGTTTGTTACACCTAGCTTAGTATAGAAACTCCACAACAATAAGCTTAAGGGACTAATTTTGTCATTCATTTGTGTTATTATGTAATTAACATTTTGTGTGAATGATAGAACATCACAAGCGATAAAGGACAATGAGGGACAAAAGGAATAAAGATAAGAACGCTACAATATAGTTCTGATCAATCACAACAAGGATATGAAGAAGCAAGGGAAAATGAAGAAGAAACATTAGTTGGTCAAGGGGGAGGGGAAAACTCTCCTGACTGGTTGGATACCTTGAGGAGTCTAAGAGTTGAGATCGGGAGCTATAAGGATGATAATGAAAGTTTGGTGAGGGCTCAGGAAAAAAAAGGTGAGGTAAATGTGGTCATACTACAAAGCCTCTCAGAATCATAGAGACATAGGAAATATGAGTTGGGGGCTAGCCATAGAGATAGGAAGAGCCCTTTGGATTTAGAAGAGAGAAAAAATGGGGCATATGATAGTAGGTCTTGTTAACACTCTAGGAAACTCACCTAGTTTGTAGCACGAAGATGCCTGGTAACATATAATATTCAATATGTTCTAGGAACTATTGGAATGGATGATGGTTGGGTTCAAGCTAGATAAACACTTCAATTCTATTTTCACTCCAGACATGCATGAACACCCTCAGCCTACAAGGCTTTAGACCACTAATGATCAATAGTTTGCAGATTAAGTGAATAAATGAAGAATACTAACCACACTGAAAAATGCATACATAACATATAATGGCCAGCTGCAACGAGTGAATGAAACTTGTAAATCTAATTTATCTAAACAGAGATAAGATGACAGTTATCTAGTGTTAGATACATAAGAAACATAGATGACATATTCATTAGCAAACCCAATTTACCAATGTAGAGATAAGATGATAGGTATCAAGCATTAGAAATATGAGAAAACATGAATAAACCAATCCAGGTGCAAGTTTAGAATAGAAGAGAAATGGACATTGAACATGTAACAACAAAAGAAGCTTGTATTACTGAAAATAAAGATGAGACGTTGCAAGGAACATAGTATCTACAGTCTCTAGAAGTTGAACACAAAAACAACAACCCTGATTACATCTTGCTTTTGGCTATTTATAGTTTACTTTTACAAAGATCCTTAGTCATTTAGGGCTGGAGATGTCTTAATCGACCACCTACTAGCATTAATTTTCTGATTGCGTTCCAGGATGTAATTTTCTTTCCATCACGAAAACATTAATTAATTTTGGTATTGTGCTGTCCTGCTAGGTAGTTGACTTGATTATGGCAGTGTAGCTCCATGACTGTTTAATTCTGTTTGCTGGATCGTGCTGTGTCCTTCTTCCTTCGGCCATGCCTTTTTGTTAATTTGGTTCAACGGTATGACTGTCATTAGACTGACAGAGTCAGTCACCTTCCTCTTCAGATGACAAATAGGATGTGGTGTATAAGGTGCATGGGTGGATGGACGTGCCAAATTAGATGGATAGAGAAGTGACAGAGAGGTGGTGGACGATTGGGAGTGACCATGCATGAGGGCTATCGGATCAAGGGGAATGCACAGTGGAGGTCGTGCACAAGAGGTTTGAGGTTATGGTGGGAGTGGAACATGTTCTGGCCATTAGATCTTAGGTGAGCAGATCAGGCGCTTATCGGGTAAAGGAGGTGCGCGGACGATAACACACATAGGTGGTTTGGTTTGGGCGGTTATGGTTTATATCGAGTGCTCATCGGGTGTTAAGTGGTAAACAGTGGAGTCCGCCCGATTCCATTTAGCAGATGACACATCGCAGCGGAAGAGAGAGAAAAATTGCCTTTATCTGGCGGGTATTCCTCTTGCTAGTTGCTTGTGCAATATGAGTGAGGGCTGTTAGATATGGCAAGGAAAAATCAACGAATAATGGACACAGTGGTACAGGATGTCCTCGGGAAGTGTGTGAAGGGCACGTATGGGTGGAAAGGTAAGGTTTTTCGGGTTTTTTGGGTTAATTTATTTAGGCTTAAGGTGAGGAGAGGGTTTTGTCGAGATGTGAGGGTTGGGTTAGGAAATGGCGGAATGAAAGGTAAGTGGAAGGGTGAGAAAGTGGGTGATGGCCTGTGTGGGGCCCTATGTGAGACATAAAAGCAGATCATCTCCCTCCTTTAGCTTCCAATATGGCACCGCTGCACTTTAGGGGTAACACTGGCTCCTTCTGGGGATGAAAGCCTTCGTGTGAGGTTTCAAGAACTGTAGACCACTGCTGTTCTAGTAAAAAACAAGATTAAACCTACTACATAGTGTTCCATTGGGTATGGAGTCTAACTAGTATGAAACAAAACTGAAAAAATATTTACAATACCAAGGCTTTAAAGCCTTAAACGAAATAAGGTTTAAAAAACCACCCATTGATTGGGCCATCAAAAATACCTTCCCCCTCTAGATTTTGCAAAGTGAAAGTATTGTTCATCTAAGCTCGAGCAATGACAAATGATCCTATCCATAAGGCATCAAATTTACCATGGTTTCCCTTCTTTTCCTTCAATGCATCCCATTTGAGAACCCATTCACCAACCTGAAAATCGTCCATCTTTGCTTTATTATCAAAGACCTCCTTGATCTTCTTTTGATGCATTACTGACTTCTCAATCAGTTGGTCTCTGATATGGTGAACAACCAAGTCCCTCATCGTTCTTGCCATGTCGCTTTCCTCATCCTGTTCCTCTTGCAAGAATTTGGCCACAAGGAGGATCAATTGGATTGGAAAAACACCCTCAGTGCCATACACCAGCTTGAATGGAGAGTTCCCAATGGATTTCTTGGTGGTAACTCTGTCAGCCCATAATGCAAACTTCAGCTTGGAATCCCAGTTCCTTTTGTTGTCTTCTAGTAGTTTTATTTATTATCCTTACTAGGCTCTTATTTGATGATTCTGCCAAGCCATTTCCTTGAGGATAATATGGGGTAGAATGCACTAATTTAATTCCCATTGATTCACACATGTCCACCAATTCCTTTGCTCTGAAAGCTGCTGCATTATCAGTGACTAGCTTGGTTGGGCATCCAAATCTAGTGAGAATATTCTCAGTTAAGAACTTCATGACCACTTGGTGATCAACCTTCTTAGTGGGTATGGCCTCAATCCATTTGGTAAAATAGTCAATGGCTGCTAAGATCCACTTGTGCTGGCCACTAGAATGTGGATTAATCTCCCCTATGAAATCTAAACCCCACTGCTGGAAAGGACCATTAGTGTGTATTGGTTTTAGGGGCAAAGATTTCAGTTGCTGTCTTCCTGCAAACCTATGGCATTTGTCACAAGACTTTACAAATGAGAACACATCAGAGAATAGAGTAGGCCAATAATACCCAACCTTTAGGATCTTGTGGGCTGTAATTTTCCAATAATGATGCTCTCCACAAATGCTGGAATGAAACTGGTGCATAACTTCCATAGAATGTTCCTTGTATAGGCATCTCAAGAGGATTCCAGATGGGTCCCTCTAATAAAGCAGGTTCTTAATAATACAAAATTTGGCTACTCTAAGCTTAATGGTCCTAGCCTGGCTTGAACTAAGCCCTAGAAGGACTTCTAGCTACAACAAGAAATGATCTATATTGGAATACCATTCACAAGTAGCCAAATTCTTAGCTAATGACTGGTTCTTCTTTCATTCTTCTATTGCCTCCTCTGCTTGTTCAAACTCTGAATCTGCACCTATGCAATTTATGCCCAACAGACTGCAATTTTCCTCAGCCATAAGCTTCGCCAGGCCCTGGCCTTTGACAAGCTTGGTGGGCTTTACCTCTATGGTGAACTCTATGAGTTTTACAATCCATTTGGACCTTCTTCCATCAACATCTGGCTGCATTAGGATATCCTTTACTGAAGCTAAAGGTACATAGGCAACTACCTTGGAGTGCAGAATGTAAATTCGTAATGCCTTTAAAGACTTTATGAGAGCATAGGCCTGCTTCTCAATGAGGTCATACCTTAATTCAACATCTCTCAAAGTTTTTTTGAAGAAGGCCACTGGGTGTTATATACCTTCATTGTTTCTCTGCAACAATACTGCTGCAAGTGTATCATAAGAAGCAAAAGAGAAAATATAAAACTCCTTGGTGCAGTCTGGGCTGACTAAGGTGGGAGCTTCCATGATAGCTCTTTTGATGGCTTCGAAAGATCTTCTTGTAGCCTCTGTCCATTTTATCTCTGACCCCTTCTTTAACATGGAGGTGATGTGCTTCACTAGTTCTACAAAATTTGGAATAAATCTCCTCACAAAGTTAATCTTTCCTAGAAAAGATTGAATGTCCTTTTTCGACCTTGGGGTGGAAAATGTTTGTATTGCTTGAACCCTTTCTAGATCAATCTTGACACCTACAACATAAACAATATGCCCTGAAAGTTTTCCTTCTTCTAGATCAAACTGTGACTTATTGGGATTTACTGAGATTTCGAACCTTCTCCACTTAAGGAACACCTTCCTCAAATGTTGTAAAATATCCTTGTGACTGCTGGAGAAAACCGTTATGTCATCAAGGTAAATAAGGACAAACGTTTCCTTCTCTCCCATGAAGGCTATGTCCATATCCCTTTGAAAAGTAGCCCCAACATTCATTAGTCCAAAAGTTATCTTGGAGTACATGAAAGTTCCCCAAGGAGTAGTGAAGGAAATCTTCTCTTGATCCTCTGGGTGTACAACAACCTGATTGTAACCTGAGAAACCGTCTAAGAAAGACATGACTCTAGCCCCTGAAACTTTTTTCAGCAAATGTTCCATCTTGGGTAGGGGGTAGTTGTCTTTCTTAGACCACTTGTTCAGATTTCTGAAGTCAACATAAAGCTTGATTTCTCCATTTTTCTTCCTTATTACCACCAAGTTAGCTATCCATTTTGAATACCTTAGGGGAACTATGATCTTGGTAGCCAACAATTTCTTAATTTCTTTCTCGATCAAAGGTAGTAATAGAGGGTTGATAGGCCTTAGCTTCTGCTTAAAAGGGATGGTGTCTTTTTCTAGTGGAATCTTATGCTGGATGATGCTCTTGTCATAAGTTTTAAGGTCATTGTACTCCCAGGAAAAGACATTAGCAAATTGCTTCATCAAGGTGCAATATTCAGAACTTTTGGCAGCATACAAGTGGGTAGACATGTTTATGTACTTGGGATGATCTGGACTCCCTATATTGTGCCTATG
This sequence comes from Pinus taeda, assembly GCA_000404065.3. Lineage (NCBI taxonomy): Eukaryota > Viridiplantae > Streptophyta > Pinopsida > Pinales > Pinaceae > Pinus > Pinus taeda. The sequence goes on from APFE031615285.1 coordinate 105,233, forward strand.
GACTGCAGACTCATTCTCTTTCTAGGCAGGCTTATAAGGTACATCATTATGATCAAATAGCTTCTCTAGAGGCACCAACCCTTTGGGTATATGGTTACTAGGTAGTTGTATGTTGTCTTGAATAAATTTGTTTCTCAGCTAGGAATGATGGCATTCCTCCACGGTTTCATTCTCTTGATCAATTTTCATTTTAGAGAAATCATCAATGACTTGTAGAAACCTATTGACTTCTTCATCATCTTTGAAGACTTTCCAATACTTGACATTGTTAGGCAATTACGGTCTGTATTTCACTTGAACTTCATAAGTCAATCTAGGAGGCAAAGGAGGAACAAACATACTAGCAGAAACAACAAGGGAATCAACCAGTTGATTTTTAGCCCTAGGGATGTATGAAATACTAAAGCTACTGAATGAATCCTTGATCTTCCATACCTCATCTTTGTATGCTTTTAGCTTGTGGTGCCTCGCTTGGATTGTCTGATTCACCTGTTGAATAATAAGGTTTGCATCTCCAAACACCTTAAGATTTTAGATGCCCATTTCTTTAGCAGTGTTCAAGCCTAATATCAAAGCCTCATATTCTGCTATATTATTTGTGACTTGAAAGGTCAACTTGAAAAATAAATTTATGCACTCTTTTGTAGGAGATATCAGAACTACACTTGCTCCTGCAGCTTCCCTAGAGCAAGCTCCATCAAAGAACATGTCCCAAATTTGTGGACCCTCTTCCTCCATGCTTTGACAAACTGGTTTCCTGAGCTGCATGGAGGCCAACTGGGATTCTTCTATTTGGAGAATACAGGCTCCAAAATCAGTGTCAATAGCATAGATGGGATGATTAGTGGGATGCTTCTCATCACTGATAATATAAGCTAATTGAGCTTCCCTGTATAATCTCCTACTCTCACCTCCAAAAACTGGGATAGTAGCATAGGACAAGTCATTTTGTAACATTCCACCCAATATTTTGATCCATCCCCTAGAAAGAAGCATGCGAAACGTTGGAGGAACATCTGCTACCACAATATCCATCATCATGCTCTTCATAGGCAATTGAGACAGGGTGATGGCTAGATCTTTGATTAACCCCAAACATTTCACCTTTCTAGAATCAAAAGAAAAAAAATCATGATAAGGCCTGGTGATGTCAAGGCCTAACTCATCCATGACAGCCTTTTGCATTAGATTATGGCTGGCACCTGTGTCTAGCAGAAAATTGTGAAGGGTTTTGTCATGAATAGTCAAAGAGACATAGAATGATGGGGAGGTATCATCAGAGGGTTTAGTCCTTGGGCTAAGCACAACTGTAGGTTTTTCATCTTTCAAATTCACATAGTCGTTTGATGCTTGTGTGGCCTTAAGCTCAAGGGCCTCAAGGATGGGTCTCTTAAAGGCTTCATTCTTTACCAGTTCCATTAGAGGTATAGATATTTTCAGCTTTTGGATTTTTGATTCAAAACTGAATGGAGAAGGGGACTTGTTAGGACCTCTTACCTCTTGAGCTGGGGCTTTGAGGTTGATGGGATCAACTGTTGGTCATTTTTGCTTGTTAACTTGTTGTTATGCAGGGACAACAGTTTTTTGGATAGGGGTCTTCTTGGCACTGTCCATCTTCAACCTGAGATTGTATCTTCGCTGATCTTCTGTTTGTAGAATAGCTTCACCGTCCCACTCTTGGTTGATCTGGTCATTGTATAATGACTTCTCATAGGCAACTAAGGTAAAAAAGGGGGCACTACCTTTGTCCTCCATGCAATGGATCTCATCATCTTCCTCAAATTGCTCCTCTTCCATGACTACATTCTGGAAAGGGGTCTTCACTCTTTGGTCTTCATTGGCATCTTTGCTCCTTTGCATGATCTGAAATTGCTAATTTGCTCTTCTATATGGATTCAGATATCTAGGAGCAAAAGTATTAGGAATTCTTCCTTTCCCTGGGTGCTACTCAACTTTTAATTTGGAGATTTCAGAGGCTAATGACTCTATCATTTTGGTCATCTTATCTATCTTGGGGTTTGAAGATGAGGAAGATTCACCCCTCTGTCTCCTTCGGTCAACATGTCCCTTGAGTTTCTTTGCATCCATGATGTTGGACTATAGTTCTAAGGCTGCGTCCTGCATTTCAGGCAAAGAAGCACATCTTCTCTCCCTCAATAGTAGACAGAAATCAAAATCGAAGGCATTGGAATATGTAAGTTTAGCAAAGGTAGGGTGGGTTTCACTTCAGCTGGTATCTTGCTATACATGCAGTTAAACCCCTTATTGAATTCAGAAAGTGACTCCCCATTTTCCCTTTTCAGGTTCCCAAACTCAGTGTGATAGTAGAGAAGATCTTTCTTATCCCCCAATTCTTTAGGAATACATCATCTAAGGCCTCAATATCTGTTATAGATCTAGGGGTCAATTCTATGAAACATTTTATGGCCTCTCCATCTAGGCTTTGGACAAATACCCTCGTCCACACATCATCTTCACTATTGTCTAGATTATCAGCATAGCTATAAAAGGACTCAAGATGTTCTTTAGCTATAACTCCTTCTGTCCTAGTGAACTTAGGCATGTATTTATGATATTCTCTAGTAGGCATTACATTCAAGGGAGTGGGTAGTACTAGAGGTCCATACCTAGTAGCTATGATTCTTTCCATTTTGGTGGGTTCTTGTGGACCTACAATGGCTGTGGTGGATTGAAGAGTGCTAGAAATCTGAATGATAGAGAGCTGAGGAGTGACTGACAGGACTAAAGGAATATGAGGGATAGGAAGTGAGGTTTCCTTCGAGCTTAAAGCAAGAGGAGAACCTAAAGAATAAGGAGCTTTATGAATCTTTGAAAGTTTTTCTTCAATACTAGTGTTAGAGGCTTTACTCTCAACATGTATTTGTTCTATTACAAGCCTTTCTTTCATAGATATGGAGGATTTCTTAGGTTTACCTAATCCTGATGCTCCTTTCTGTGGTATCTTTCTTGCTTGATGATTTTTTCAGAGTCAGGTACTGGGTCAACTGGTCACTTCTGAGGATTTCTTCGAGTATGCCTCACAAACTGAGCCAGAACTATGATGTGGAGTCACCAAGAGGTTTTTCCTCCAGTAGAGTTCGCAGATAGATGATTACAACCAAAAATGTGTCCAAACTTTGTCTATCATCAAAGCTGGATCTATGTCATTCTCCTAGGGAAGCTGAGCTTCAATCCCCTCTCCCTGACAGCGGCACCAATTATGTTAGCACTCCAGGAAACTCTCCTAGGTTGTAGCTTGGAGATGCCTAGTAACATATAATCTTCAATATTGTTCTACGAACTATTGGAATGGATGATGGTTGGGTTCAAGCCACATAACCACTTCAATTCTGTTTTCACTCCAAACATGCATGAACACCCTCAACCTACAAAGCTTTAGACCACTAATGCTTAATAGTTTGTAGATTAGGTGAATAAATGAAGAATGCTAACCACACCAACAGATGCATACATAACATATAATGGCCAGCTACAACCAGTGAATGAAACTTGTAAATCTAATCTATCTAAATGGAGATAAGATCACAATTATCTAGCGTTAGATATAGAAGAAACATAGATGACCTATTCAATAGCAAACCCAATTTACCAATGTATTGATAAGATGATAGTTATCAAGCATTAGACATATGAGAAAACATGAATAAACTAATCCAGGTGCAAGTTTATAATAGACGGGAAATGGACATTGAACTTGTAACAACAAAAGAAGCTTGTATTACTGAAAATGAAGATGAGACGCTGCAAGGAATAGAGTATCTACAGTCTCCAGAAGTTGAACCCAAAAACAACAACCCTGATTACATCTTGCTTTTGGCTATTTATAGTTTACTTTTACAATGATCCTTAGCTGTTTAGGGTTGGAGATGTCTTAATCGACGACCTACTGGCATTAACTGTCTGATTGCGTTCCAGGACACAATTTCTTTTCCATCACGAAAGCATTAATTAATTCTGGTATTGCACTGTCCTGCTAGGTAGTTGGCTCGATTATGGCAGTGGAGCTCCATGAATATTTAATTCTATTTGCTGGATTGTGTTTTGTCCTTCTTCCTCCGGCCATGATTTTTTGTTAATTCAGTTCAGCGGTCTGACTATCATCAAACTGACAGAGTCGGCCACCTTCTTCTTCGGATGATAGATAGGGAGTGGAATATAAAGTGCATGGGTGGATGGACGTGCCAAATCAGACAGACAAAGAAGTGATAGAGAGGTGGCAGACGATTGGGAGCGACCATGCATGAGGGCCATTGGATCAAGAGGAATGCATGGTGGAGGTCGTGTGCAGGAGGTTTGAGGTTACGGTGGGAGCAGAACATGTTCGGGCCATTAGATCTTAGGTGAGTAGATCAGACGGTTATTAGGTGAAGGAGGTGTGCGGACGATAACACACAGAGGTGGTCTGGTTTGGGAATTTATGGTTTATATCGGGCACTCATCGAGTAGTAAGTGGTAAACGGTGGAGTCTGCCCGATTCCATTCAGTGGATGACACGTTGCAGCAGAAGAGAGAGAAAAACCACCTTTATCGGGCAGGTATTCCTCTCGCTAGTTGCCTGTGCGATATGAGTGAGGGTCGTTAGATCTGGGGGGGGAAAGTAATAGCTAATGGACACGGTGGTACAGGATGTCCTCGGGAAGTGTGCGAAGGGCGCGTATGGGTGGAAAGGTAAGGTTTTTCGGGGTTTTTGGGTTAATTTATTTAGGCTTAAGGTGAGGAGAGGGTTTCGTTGGGATGTGAGGGTTGGGTTAGGAAATGGCAGAATGAAAGGTAAGTGGAAGGGTGAGAAAGTGGGTGATGGCCCATGTGGGGCCCTATCCAAAACATAAAAGCAGATCATCTCCCTCCTTTAGCTTCCAATATGGCAGCACTGCACTTCAGGGCTAACAGGTCTAAGAAAAGGAATAGAAGGGAAAGTGAATACATAGTGAGAGGGAACACACCATTAAGCAACCAAGAGAGAAGGACTAATAATCATGGACATCATTTTGGTAAACATGCTAGTTCTACTACCAAGAGTTATCATTGCCATTCTTATAATCACCATTTAATAAAGAGAGAAAGGGACCATATTCACAAGAAATTTAAGAAGGCCAAGCCACCCATATTTAATGGAGAGATGAAAAAATATTAATATACAGAATCTTGGCTACCTGGGATGAAGAAATCCTTCAAAATCCATAACTATTATGAGAACATGAAAGAAAAGGTAGCCACCTATAGCCTAAAGGGAAAAGAAAACATATGGTGGGAATATTTGAAGAATTTCATGGACATAAATGAAGAGGTCTTGAATTGGAATGAATTTGAAAGGATTTTCATAGAAAAATATATACCAGACAACTAATATGATAGCAAGGAAAATGAATTCTATGAGATCAAAATGGGACTGATGTCGGATGAAGAGTACACCACTAAGTTTATGGAATTCCTGAGATATGTACCATATCTTATAGATGAGAAGGAAAAAGGTCAGAGGATTATTAGTGGGCTGTCTCTATTATTCAAAGATTGAATTGAAATTCATGAGCCTCATACATTTAATGGTGCCATTAAAAAGTTGAAACATTGCTATGCTCAATCCAAGCATCGAATGGAGTTTAAATATGATTAGAGGTCTAGAACCAATACCAAATTCAATTGAAAATGACAAAAAACAATTAAGGACTCACATACTTAACTTGCTACTAAAGACAATCAACGAAGATTCAACAATATAGGGAAAGACTGTTCTGCTCAAGAAGAAGCCAAGAATTACTGTAAAGGTCCATATGAGTCATCGATGTGTGGAGAAAATCACTCAAGGAATTATTAACCACAACATAGACACATTGGTCTAAAAATGTACAACACAAAGGAGGTGCAGACAATGGGAGATATGGCTCATGGCATGGCCAGGATCTAATCAACACTGAAAACTAGGTAAGCAAATCGTCAGGCTTCCATAATTGATAAGGAAGGTAAGATTTTCAATCAAACTGTTTTTGTTTTGATTTCCCCTAGTTCTAGTTATAACTACTTTAGCCCAATGCTTATGGAACAATGTGATTTGAACGAGGAGCCACATGAGGAATCATGGCTAGTTCAATTAGCCATGGGAATAAATAAGAGCATAAAATATTGGGTGAAAGTTTTCCCAATTGAATTAAATGGGATGCCAACAATGGAAAACCTCAATGTGCTACCATTGGGTGCATATAACATGTTGTTGGGCATGGATTGGATGTATGCACACAGGACCAAAGTTGACTATTTTGAAAAAAAATTAAGTGCCTAGATGAGCATGGAGAAAGAAGGATATTTCAAGGGAAGCGAAAGCCTACGTCGGTGAGGATGATAAAAACCATGCAAGCCAAGAGAAGCAGTAGGACATGCTTCCATCTATTTACTGTATACATTTCTAGCAATGAAAAATCCACTAGAAGCGCTAAAGGAGAGGAAAATGATATGGTAAAGCGATATCCGGTATTGCAACAACATGCAGATGTATTTACAATAGAAGCTCCTGGATTACCTCCTCACAGAGAGGTAGATTTTTCAATAGAGTCAAATCCTGGAGCAAGGCCAACATCCAAGGCACCTTATAGGATGAATACACTTGAACTAGTTGAGATAAAATTACAACTTAAAGAAATGTTGGATAAAGGCTATATAAGGCCAAGCGTGTCTCCATGGGGACCACTAGTCCTGTTTGTGAAGAAGAAGGATGGTGCACTCAGACTCTATATTGGCTACAGACAATTAAACAAAGTGACCATAAAGAACAAGTATCCATTTCCATGGATTGATGATTTATTTGACGAGTTGAGGGGAGCAATAGTCTTCTCCAAAATCGATTTGGGGTCAGGTTATCATCAAGTGCACATCAAGGAATAAGACATCCATAAGACTACATTCAAGACTAGATACAGGAATTACGAGTTTGTGGTTGTGCCCTTTGGGCTTACTAATGGCCCTACCACTTTCACATGTTTAATGAACAATCTGTTGTGTCCTTACTTGGACAAGTTTGTGATTGTACTTGTTGATGGCATATTGGTATACTCAAGGACTGAAGGAGGACATGAAAGGGACATGGTTGTAGTGCTACAATTGATAAGGGAACACAATCTCTATGCAAATCTTAGTAAGTGTGAAATATTCCTATCACAGATATAATATTTGGGGCACATTGTCTCCAAGGAAGGGATATTATTTGATCTAGAAAATACCAAAACCATAATGGAGTGGCCAACACCGAATAATGTGAATAAGATGAAATCATTCATGGGGTTGGTAGGATAATACAAGAGGTTCATCAGAAAATTTTCCAATATAGGCCATCCTATCACATCCTTGCAGAGGAAAGGAAACAAATTTGGATGGACAGATGAATGTGCAGCGAAATTTGAGTAGTTGAAAGAGTTGCTCACAAATGCACCAGTTTTGAGAATTGTAGATTTGGATGAGGATTTCGTGGTCTATATAGATGCCTACAAGGAGGGGCTTGGTGGAGTCTTGATGTAGGAAGGACAAGTATTTTTCTATGAGTAACTAAAATTAAATGAACATGAGGCAAACTATGTGACTTATGATCTAGAATTAGCTGCCATTATTCATGCACTAAATATGTGGAGGCATTACCTCCTCAACAGAAGATTCAAACTCATGACGTACCATAGAGGAATCAAGTATTTGTTTATGCATCCTAATTTGAATGCAAGACAAGCTAGGTGGTTGGATATGCTTAGTGTGTTCGAATTTTAGATCAAGAACATAAATGGTAAGGTAAATAGGGTTGCCAATGCACTTAGAAGGATTAAAATTCATGGATGGTAGCCATAAGATCTTATGGGATGACCTGGGAGAGCGGGTCAAAATTGTAAGACATCATGATGAGAGGTATCAATAATTAAATGAAAGGCTACAATAAGGTAGCAAGGATGGTGAGGACGAGGATTTTTATCTCACGAATTATGGGATATTTAGATTCAAGAATAGAATCTATGTGCCAAACAATGTTGTTTAAGGAGACTTGTAATGAAAGAGTTTCATGCTAAGCCATATTTTGACCACCTGAGATACCAAAAGAATCTCATAATCATCAGGAGGTTTTATTATTAGCCTGCTTTGAAAAGAAAGGTGACTGATTTTGTTGCTAAATGCATGGAGTGCCAAAAATTGAAGGGTGAATGTAAGCATCCAACAGGGTTCTTATAGCACATTGCCATTCCCTAATGAAAGTGGGAAGTGATCTCCATGAATTTTTTTACTGGGTTTCCAAGAAAAACTAGGCAACATGATGCTATTAGGGTGGTCATTGACAAGTTGACCAAAGTGGCTCATTTTGTAGCAGTCAAGTCCACCAATTCAACTAGTGAAGTGGCTTAAATCTTCATAAGGGAGATCATGAGGTTGAATGGAGTTCCAAAGAAAATAATTTTAGGTAGAGATGACAAATTCACTTCAAGATTTTAGAAGGAACTATTTGTAGGATTGGGGACAAAATTAGCCTTTAGTACAACTCATCATCCACAAAGAGATGGGAAAACAAAGAGGACAAACAGGATCCTTGAAGACATGTTGAGGATATATGTGATTTATCATCCCAAGAAGCAGGAAGAGTATCTTCCACTTGTAAAAAAATTCTACAACAATAGATACCAATAATCTTTGAAAATGAACCTGTTTGAGGCACTTTATGGAGTTACATGCATTTGGGAGATTGGAGGTTGGGATGTTTTGTTTTGATAAGAGATCGGGAATAATAAATGAACACCATATCGTGCAAGGTCTTGGGGAATATGAACCCAGAGGGTGGTATTACACTTGGCGACTGTTGGGTTTGAGGTTTCCACATTGCTCGGGGATGGGGAAAAGATGAACTTTTCTTGCAAAGTTATTTATCAACTTTCTTGATGTTCTAGGGTGATGAATATTTGTACTATGTTCAGGGTGGTACCTCCTAGTTTCGACATTCTTGGGGTATGCTTCGGTTGCTCTTCCCTATCACCGCAACTATGTTTTTCAAGGTAGCTTCAATATCTTGTTTAAATTGTCTGTTCGGATGCTTTATTGCTCCAATGCCTGTGGTATTGGTCAATTTAAGTTTCTATAATGTACGTTGTTCTATATTTCTCAGTGTCTATCTCGTATCAAGTTTTTTTCTATTCAGTGGTCACCATGGTGTGTATGATGTCACCCTACATCACTTAAATATACATTGTTGTTCCTTAGTCTCGATTCTTCGAGTTTCAGGTTGTTTCAACTCTTTTTGCTGTGTATTTTCTCAGGTGGGTGGCCTTTCCACAGGCTTAGGATCCTTTCTGCTCCTCATATGAGTAATATTTTAGGAAGTGTATTGGGGTTGAGCGAAGTAAACCAATTTTATTTGAACGTTTTTTGCACAATTCATCATCTGGGCCTTCGTTCGAGTTGGTTGTGGTTTTCTCTTCTATAGATTTACAATCACTTGAGCCTACTGATATTTCTTTTGACCGTCCTATCCTGGTTGTCGAAGTTTGGTATAACGACTCCTTTTCTATATGGTTCTAACACTATTTGCAGTCAAACCTCTTAGGGTTTATATTGGAATTCACAGGGAGCTTAGTTGTTTATCATGTTATCCCTCAATTCTTACTATGTTAGTCTAGGTTTCAATATAAATCTTTGTGGGTTCCTGGATGATGTCAGTATTGTGTTTGCACCAAAGCACTTCCATTGTGGTCAATTGGACTTTAGTATGTCGTCCCTACCTTATTGTTCAACTAAATCCTTTTAGTGGGCCGTCCTAAAAATTCTTTGTGAAGACTGTTTGTAGGTCAATTAGTAGTATGGCTTCACGGCATCATCTAACCAATCATAGGGGAGGCACATTAAAGGCATCCTCTTACAGACACCAATGACTATTTGTTTGGGAGTCAATGTCTAACTTTTTTGGTGCTGTGCCATTTGAGGTGCAGAAGGAAATTCATACCTTAGAGGTGAGAGAATTCGCTAACATAATGTATCGTTCAGATTCTAAAGTCTTTGTTGGCAAAACTAAGTGGGTAGTAGACCTAGGAAAATGGAGGAAGTGAACACTTCATTTTTTGCACTCGATATACACACACATACAAATGGATACTCTTCTTCACATAATGTTACGAGATAAGCAGATGGACAATTACAAACTCTTTATTGGGCATGAGGAATTGAAAAGGATAATGAGGGATATCAGATAGGATATGGACGACATGGTAGTTCGACTGAACAATTTAAATAGAATGATCCATAATCTCAAATTTAGACACTGACTGCATTACTCCTCAGAATGGAGACATGGTCATCAATGCTATCCCAATTAACATGGTTAATGCAAATTCCTATCCAGATCAACCGACGATCATTTTGGATGAATGACTCCAACTCTTCTTTAGTTCCTAGGAGATATTCCCATGTTATCTTGATAATTTGGTTTATGTCTATTTCCACAGTTTCTTATAACTTTGTATATATCTTCATAAGGTGGTCAATGACGTATAGTAATAACTATGAGCATCTATGATTTTTTTTGACTGGTTACTCCTCATGTACATAGAGTCATGTTAGAAATGCTTCTCTTATTAGTATATCAATAATTATGGGTTTATCAACAAGTTTTAGTAATGTTGACAAAGTCAAGATATTACTCCAAATAACATCTATTGTAATTATGCTTTATTTTGAATATCAATATAAATCATGATCGAATATTAAATAAAAAATGAAAAAACACAAAAGTGAATAGAAAGTGAAAATAAAACATGTTATGATTTAATAAATCCTAAACCATACTATTTTAAAAAGCTCAACCACAATGCATTAGCCATAAAACGAAAAAGACAATGGGGAAAAGGTAGTGAAAATGATGTATATTATAATTTAATTAAATGATTTAGATTATCATTGTACTTAAATAAGAAGACAGAAGGTGAATAGAGTTAAAATGTAGAATATTATATAATTTGATAATTTTTTTTTGCTAAAAGCCAAACCATAGTACTTTTATGAAGCTCAACCACAATCCATTAGTCATATACCAAAACACAAGAACATCCAAATATTTTCACTGGATGACAATGATTCTTCTAGAAGAAATAGTATATTTCTAAAAGGTATGGTGGGTATCATATAAAATATAATTGTGAGAGCCAACAATAATGTATACTTTTGTTTCTAACACACATCCATAGTGAAAGCTAGATACATAATAAATTATAATTTGTTTCAAGTAGGAATGCTAGTAAGGCATGTGTGTATGGAATCACTTTGTATGTTGAGAGATTGTGACTTCAAACCACAGATCGTGACTTCAACCCAACCCAATGATACACATGGCTTAGGTTAGCAATGAGCATTGACCCCTGCCTTTTATGTGTACAATGTGAGTTTAATTTGCATTAATGAAATTATATGAACTTAATTAACTAACTTGTGCAAAATACTTCAAAGTTATCAAATAAATCATCCAACTTCAATTATGATGAGCAATATCATTCATAGTCTTATGATCTCACCATTGACCTTACGATTATGAAAGCTAGTTTTTTAATCTTATAATTATAACTATTTTAATCTTATAGTTATTATTATGTTGTGATAAATTAAACTAATTTTCGTATTAGTCATTAATTTTGGTATTAGTCATTATAATATAAAAATTGATTGCCATATAGGTTTTAGTTAAATAAAATAAATGAAATCTAATCTTTATAATAAAGTTTTATGACTAGTTTTTATATTAATTTACAATATCGATTAATTTTATTTTATTTAATAAGTATAACCATTTAATTTGGTTGGAAATGCTGACTAAAAATAGATATAAGAATTTTCAAAAATAATTTTAAATAAATTAAATATAATATATTTTTGAGTTTTATTGATATAATTTTATTTTTAAAATATATATTTTTTTAAATTTGGTAGGATTATATCTTCATTATGTCTAATTTCTCATTTTTATTAGAGATAGCACAAGATTTGAACCTAAGACTTCAAGTTCAATAAAACTTCATTTCCATAGCCATTACCAATCAAACTATCCCCAACCAACATTTTTTTTGTAAGCAAGTTCAATAAAACTTCATTTCCATAGCCATTACCAATCAAACTATCCCCAACCAACATTTTTTTTTTAAGCTTGGCAGGACTATTTCTTCATCATGTCCAATATATCATCTCAATTAGGGCAGGGAATTGAACCAATAACTTTACATCAAGGAAGGTCTTAACAGAGCACCCAATCACTGTCCTATCCAAAACTTATGGACCCAAACCAATATTTTTAAAATAATATATTAAATTAAAAAATAAACGAATTAAATACAATTTTTTAATTAATTAAATCTTTTAATTAAAATATAATATTTAATATTTTAAATATAACATATTTCCTATATTTTAATAAAATAATCTATATTTTCAAAATTTATATTTGAAATTAACCTTCTCAAACTAACTTGTATAGACATGACATTTCCCTGTGATATTAGTTGATATTAAAAGGCTACATATTAGCCTCACATTTAAACATTTTAATTAATTCCATTTCCTTACCATATTAGTTGATACTTGGACTCATTTTAATTGAGCATATTGGTACAAAACCTGTGGCATGTAATAACTAAAAATGACATGTGATTTTTTTTTCGAATCTCACCCACATTATCACTCACATGGATTTGTTTTTTAATTAAATTTTCTCTCACGTACATTGCCCGAAAAAATGACATGTGAAATTTTCTTTCCCACATGATTTTGTTTTTATTAAATTTTCTTTCTCACCCACATGGTATAATTTCCCAATTCAGGAGAGAGACATTGTATAATTTCCCAATCTAGGAGAGAGTGTGTCCATCATGATTATCACTAACATGAGTTTGTTTTTTTAATATTTGCCAAATGAGTATTAACATGGATTTCGTTGCTGAGCTTGTAACTTGAAGATTTTATGTTAGGATGGATATATTTTATTTAATGGGTATGGGATACTTTAAGGTTTTTCGTGATATGTGTTTAACTGTTTTTTTTGATGATTTGTTAATTTTAGTGATCCGTCGGTTTACTAATATTTATGGGTTTTCGTATAATGGTAATCATGATTCGAATAAGTGGTATTAAAGTCAAAGGTATTGAGTTCAAATCAAATCCGACTTATGCTGGTAAAGGGATTGTTGGGCATTGGATAATCTAGCGCTCCCTTTGTGTTTTGTGACATGTGCTTAACCACCTCTCAAGGATCCGTTAACTTTGGCGATCCATCATTTTATTAACACTCACGGGTTTTGGTGTAATGGTAATCATGATTCCAACATTATTAGAGTAATAGATAATAAATAATCTTTTTATTTTCATGTTGGATATATGTTTTATTATTTGCATAATTTTCTCTATGTGTTGTATAGTGTGTTGGGTGTAATGGGGTAGAAGCCCTTTTGCATGGGGCTCATGAGAAACACCCTCTAAATTTTTTTGGGTAGTTTTTTGATTCTATTTTTAGTGGTTTTCGGTACACAATGTTCACTATTAGCAATTTTTATGGTGCATGGTGGTTTGACCAAATTTACTCTAATCCAGTGTGTGTATATATAATCTTTCTAGTTTTTTTGGTTTGGGTTTCTAGGGTAAAACCTCTAAGTTAATGTGTGTGTTTTCCGTTGTATCTTTTCTGTTTTATTAAGAATATGTTTGTAACAATTAACTATATAGGGTTAAAACCTACATTTCATATCTAAGTAGTTTTGGCTTCAAGGAGACAAATTTTGTGACTATGGAGTTTTGATTGGGCTTGTGGTAGGTCTTGTTACAATGAGAGATCTATGAAATCGATTCTTGTGCTGAAAGAAAATAGCAAGTAGTTCAAAGATAGAGATTGAGAAATTCAATGGGTAGAGTTTTGAGATGTGGAAGCTCAAAATGGAAGATTGATTGGTAGAGAAAGATGAGTGGATCATTATGGATTTAGGTACTACACCAACATGGACATTGACAAAAGATTAGACCAAGTTGGATTGAAAGGCAAAGAGCACAATACAATTCTCTTAGATTTTGTATTATCGAATGTTTTAGGAGAAACTGTAGTGAAGGCATTATTGAACAAGTTAGGGACTTAGTATCATTCTAAGTCCCTTGTGAACAAGTTGTTCCTATGGGAAAAGTCATATAACGTGAGGATTAAGGTTGTAGACTCAATGATAGAGCATCTAAACGCCTTAGATACTATTATAAGTCAACTAGTATTTCTTGATATTAACATTTCAGATGAAGATAAGTGTATCAATTTGTTGTGTTTTTACCAACATTGTGGGATAATTTGGTCAATTCCATGGGTAATAATGCCACTTCTTTGAGTTTCAACGATATAGTCTCATCCTTGTTATCATAGGAGATGAGACAAAAAAATGAAAAGTGAGAACATATTTGCAGGAAGATGCTCCAAAAATAGAAATAAAAATAAGTCCTCAAGTGGAAGATTTAAATTTAAATGAAGATCTAAATCTCTAAGAAAATTCATATGTTGGAGATGTGGAAAATAAGGCATTACAAGAAAGACTATAAATCTAAAATTGTCGAAAAAGGGAAGGTATTTGTTGATGCTCCTTCTACAAAGAAAAAATGTGTATTTTTCTTCTTCAAGTACATATGTAGATCGTGAGGCATGGCTAGTCGACTTAGATGCATCTTTTCATATAACTCCTCTTAAAGAGTAGTTTTGCAAGTATGAAAGATATGATGGTGGTCGTGATGTTTTCTTAGGAGATGACTTGATATATAAACTCATAGGATGAGGTAAATTCAAGTTTAATCTCATGGGTGAAAGGATTATAACAATCCCTAGTATTTTGCACATCCCTAGATTGGCCAAAAAAAATTATTTTTGAAAGCAAGATGAGAGATGCAAGTGAAAAAAATGTTTTGAAATGATATCTACATGATGGTTCAAGGAGCAATGGTATTGTTAAGGGAAGTTAATGTTGGATCTTTGTATAAGCTATTGCGAATAATTGTTAGTGATGGGTGCAACAATTTCATTGTTCCTAAGAGGACTAGAAGAAGGAAAAACTCCCACAACCTCTAGAGAAAAGATTATGTTGTGGCATAAGAGGGTGGGATGTATCAAAGAGAAGGGACTTTGAATACTACATGGTAAAAATATGGTAGAAGGTATGCATAATTTCTCTCTATATTTTAATTTACGTGAACATTGTTTATATGGGAAGTAGAATTGAGTATGATTCTCCTTTGGTTCTAAGAAGTCAGAAGGAATATTAAAGTTGGTGCATAATAATGTGTTTGAACCTTTGTCAATTCTATCACTAGGTAAATTTGTGTACTATGTCTCATTTGAAAATAGCCTCTTAATGAGTGCATGGATTTATTTCCTCAAGAAGAAATATAAAATCTCTGACAAATTCAAAGAGTCTAAGGCTCTTGTGGAAAAACGAACATAGAAGAAAATTAAGGTGTTAAGAACAAATACTAGTGAAGGATTCCATGGGAATGAATTCAAATAATTTTGTAAGAAGTGCAATACAACAAGGAACAAGACTACTCCATACACACATAAAAAAAATGGAGTTTCAAAATGGATGAATAGGATGGTGATGTAAAAAGTAAGGAGCATGCTCAATGGTGTTGTGTTAAGACAAGAATTCCAGGTAGGCACTATGGAAACAATGTGTTACCTAGTAAATAGATCACCCTCATCCACATTAGATGACACGACTGCACATGAGGTATGGAATGGTAAGAAACCCTCTCTCAAACATCTCAAGGTATTTGACTGTGATTCTTATGTACATGTTCCAAAGGAAAATATGAGTAAGTTGGATAAGAAAGTTGAAAAGTGTATCTTTGTTGGATATAAAAATGGTATGAAAGATTATAATATTTAGAACCCAAATTCTAAGAATGTTGTGTATAGTATAGATGTGTTATTTAGAAAAAACAATGATGATGTCACACATGAAGCCCTACGAAGATAATATAAACTAAAAGAAAAGCAGTTTGAATTGAAGGATGATGAATCAAACTCTATAGAAGAACATGAATAACATGAAGAATAACCACATACTTCGGTATTGAAGGGATCATTTCAGGAAAGAAGGGATCTAAAAAGATATACTCCAACTGATTTTTGTTCAATTTTTTTTCTCTTTATTACTAATGATGATCCTATCATTGTCATGGAGGCAATGTATTTAGAGGACGAAACACTTTGGAAAAAGACCATGGTCAAAGAAATGACATCTTTGGACAAGAATGAGGCTTGGGATATAATGGATTTACCACATGGAAGAAATCCCATTGTTAGTAAAAGAATGGTTAAGAAGAAGTTGGATGCAAAAGGAAGAGTGGAGAAATTCAAAGCTCGGTTAGTAGAAAAAGGTTATTCCTAGGTAGATGGAGTTGACTTTGATGAGAACATTTTTGTTGTTGCCAAGTGACATTCTATTAGATTTCCTTTATTTGTTCTTGCTACTTTTGATTTTTATGTAGAGTATGTAGACATAAAACAATCATTCCGACATGGAGATTTGAAAGAAAAAATCTACATGAAGTAGCTAGGAGGATTTGCGGTGAAGGGAAAGAAAGAGTTGGTGTGCAAGCTAAAAGAGTCCCTATTTGGGTTAAAACATTCACAAAGAATGTGGTATCAAAAATTTGATACTTATATATGGGGACTTGGCTTCACAAGGGAAAAAGTGAATCACTGTATGTATTTCAAAACTAGTTGGTGATCATTTTATTTATTGGTCTTTGTATGCGGATGATATGTTGCTAAGTGGAAATGATAGGGAAATCATATAAGAAGTGAAAAAACATTTGTCCTTTAAATTTGACATGAAGGATATTGGTGATACAAAATTTAATTTTGGGCATGGATATTAGAAGCAAATGGAAAAACAATAAAATCTAGTTAAATTAGAGGAAACATGTTGAGACAATATTGCATAGGTTTAATATGTAGGAATATAAACTAGTAATTCTTCTTGTTCCTGTATGTGTAAATTTATCGATAGATCAATATCCTAAGACACAGGAAGATGAAGATGATATATCTCATTTTTCATATGCTAGTGTAGTTGGAAATTTTATGTAGGGAACACTATGTTGGACATCACACGTGTAGTGAGAAAATTGAGTAGGTCTATCCCAAAACTAGGGAAAGAGCATTGGACATCAATAAAGATAACTTTTAGGTATTTGTGTGGTATTACTAGCTATGGGTTTCACTACCAAGGAAGACTGGAATTGGATAGAGTGTTGGATGTAGATTGGGTTGGATATTTGGACTACAAAATATCGACAAGTAAGTGAGTGTTTAACCTATTCAGAGGAGCAATCATTTGGATAAGCAACAAACAACTTGTAGTGGCACTCACAACTATAGAAGTTGAATACATGGCATTGTTATGAACCTTGCACCTTAAAAATGATAAGAAATAGATAATTGTAGTCCTCTTTGAGGAGGAAACTTATTTTTACAATGAATACAATGTAGAATGCAAGATTTGATGATCTTAAGACTAGGTCTCCTATATATATATATATATGAGAAAAATGGTACAATTATAATAAAATGGGACCATGAAAGGTTTTGTGATATCCCCTGGTTAAGATTTTCTCTCTTGTAAATAATTGTAATTATTTTCCAATGGCTAAGAGAGGGACACAAATTCCATTGCTTGAGGTAGGAGGTTTCTTGAGGAAATGGATTTTTTTTTCCAATATTAGTCCTTGTTGGATGAAAGAATTATATATGTTGATTATGCATTGAATTGAACGGAAAGAGGAAGGACTAATCCAAGTGTCCTTCAACTCAAACAACAAGCAAAAAAAACGACAAAAATTGAAGAGCAGCATTGGCTGTGCTATCAAGTCATGGGCTGCTTTTCAAATCTTGGAGGCAAAGGAAGTTAGTTTTTTTTGGAGAGGAGGAGTGGGATGCATTCATCATCAACCCATACACATCTCTCTCTCTCTCTCTCTCTCTCTCATGCACGAGGTGGAAAGGAATTGATAGAAAGGGAGAACGCTGTTTGGTTGAAATTGTTGTGTAGAAAACATAGTGAAAAAAAGGGGGAAGATCAAATGACCCTTGACGTTGAGTAGAATCCTGAAAATAGGGTACCAATAGAGAAACTCTTTGTGTGAGGATTTTTGGGTCAGTTTTTTCAAAGAGCGTGGCTTGCCTGTAAGGATGAAGAACCCACTGGAAGCTTGCGGATTGATGAACCTGTTAGATTGGGAAGAATCACTCAGGTGCTTGTGAGGGTTGATGAATTACCAAGAGTTACCTTGGGGCTGAAGCTCTAATGCTTGAATCACTAGGAACCACATGGAGAAGTGATTTATTTACCCATTTAAAACTTAACCACTAAAGGACCTGCCTTATAGTGGATTCACTTCTCCTGAAATTGAGATAGAGTTATCTATATTGTGAAATGTTGGCATGATTGTGAATATGCTTGGACACTATCAGTTATAATGAGCATAGATGGTGAATGAAGGGAACATGTCCTTGTGAAATCATTTTTCAGTTATTTGTTGAAAATAGCAACAAGAAATACTAAAAATAGGAATGCTAAAAATAGCGTTGCTATAAATAACATTTCAGGATATACTCCAACTTTGTTGGAAATAGAAAAAAATAGAAATGCTAAAAATAACATTGCTATAAATAGCATTTCGGGATATATTCCAATTTTGTTTTGTCCTTGAATCAAAATTGAGAATTAAAATTTGAATTTAGTCTCACTAGCTGTTTCAAAAATAATTAATTAATTCATCTTGAGTTAATTAGTTGGAGAATATCAAACATGAAGTCTTTGTGAAGACATGCAATAGTTATCCCTTTGATTGAGGAATTTATCTCTTAATTAAGGAGATAAGGATGAGTTGTATTTGAGTTGTAATTAGTTAGCTTAGTTAACTGAGTTATGTCCAGTTAAATTAGTTCCAAACAATTTGAGGAACTAATTGTGAGTTCAGTTAGTTAATGCATGCATACAACAAACTAGTGTACTCCAGATAACTGAATATTCTCTCATAAATAACTCATGCATGTCAGTTCAGAGAAAGACCCAATTGAGATTAAATATAGGGACATTGTACTATCAGTTGGAGGAATTTTCCTATAAAGGAAACTCATCTATGCAGAAGGAATCAACTCCTTCAGGATTGCGCAGTTATTTCAGAGGTCAGTGTTGTGTGTAAGGTGATAATCACACAGGTGGTAGTTGGAGGACCCAAGAGAAACTACACAAGGAAATAGGAGGCTTTGGAGGATTGAAGGAAGGCATATGTGTTGTCTATTCTGTCTATGAGCAGTAGTGAGGGATTGTACTGAGAGCTGGATAGCTTGTGAGCTAAAGCTTTGTGTAATCCTGAGATATTTCCACTTGTATGATAATATAGATAGCGGGGTTTTTAGCTGAGGCTTTCCCCAAAGTATTCTTCTGCGTTTCATGTGTGACTGAATCTTCTTCTCTATTATATGTGTTCTGGTTGATCTTGCTCAAAATTGATTAAGCTTCAACAAGTTTGATTGTAGAAGAAGATTAAGTATTTTTCTTTAGTACATTGCATAATCAGTTTGATCTACAGTTTCTCTACAAGGTGTGTAGAGAGCATAATTTCTACATGGTATCAGAGGGAGGTTTTGTAGAAAAAGTTCTACATGGCATCGGAGCAAAGGTTATCATAGCTGTGAATAGTTTATTGAGAAGTATTTGAAGTTTGAAGTTTGGGGTTGCAGGTGCAAATCGAATTCAGAAGATGGGACATCATGCAACTAATTTCCCATCGAAGAAGTCTAAGAAGGGATCCTCGAAAGGATCGGAAGGTGAGGCATTAGCCTCTCAGTTTGAAATGGACTTTACCCTCTTTGCATGCATGGTGTTATCGATGATGGGTTGTGTTTGGTATATTAACAGTGGAGCCTCATTCCACATGACTGGTGATAAAAGTTTATTCAGTACCTTGGAGGAGAAGGACCTCCAGATCCACATAGAGATGGGCAATGATGGAAAGTACCGTGTTTCAGGTGAAGGTATGGTTGTGTTTTAGAGAGAGCATGGAGCTCCTCTCACCCTGACTAGTGTGAAGTATTTGCTAGGACTGAAAAAGAACTTGGTATCGGTCACGATGTTGGAGGACAAAGGCTACGATGTTGTCTTTAGTAAAGGAAAGGTGTTCCTGAGACGCATAGCCACGGGTCAGACCAAGAGGATTGGGATTTGAGTGAAGAATCTCTACAAGCTGGAGATAGATGACTCTATTTCATTTAGTTCCAGAGAAAAATTGGTGCAAAGCCAAGATATTGGCGAGTTATGGCATAGAAGGTTGGGCCACTTGCATCATGGGGCCTTGAAGATAATGTAGCAGATTTCTACTGGACTTCCCAAAGGTAAACTTGAGAAAGTGGACACATGCAAATGTTGTACCTTTGGTAAGTATTCAAAATCTTCCTTTCAGGAATGAGACAGTTGAGCTAAAGCAATCTTGGAGCGAGTTCATACAGATGTGTGTGGACCATTCTCGATAGCCTCCACCGCTAAACAAAGGTCCTATGTTATTTTCATTGATGATTTTTTCGTAGATGTTGGATCTATTTCATGCAGAAGAAGGATCAAACATTCTCAAGGTTTTGTGAGTTAAAAGCCTTGGTTGAGAAATAATCAAGAAAGAAGATCAGGGCCTTGCGAAGCGAAAATGGTGGAGAGTATGTCCCTCAAGAGTTTAAGGACTTCTGTGTTGCAGAAGGAATTAAATGGGAGTTGACGACACCCCATAACCTACAGCGGAATGGGGTGGCCAAAAGGAAGAATGAAATGATTGTGGGAGCAACTCGGGCGATGCTACATGACCAAGGCCTACCACTTCATTTGTGGGATGAGGCATGCAACACAATGGTTTACTTGCAGAATAGAAGCCTGCATCACATACTTGGGATGAAGAGAGTAGAGGAAGCTTTCTCCGGGAAGAGACTAGATGTGAGTCACTTTAGGCTCCTTGGCTCATTGGTTTATTGCCATGTGACCAAGGATGCCTAGAAGAAGCTAGAGCCAACAACAAAGTTGGGGATACTTGTGGGGTACACTTATACACCCCACAACTATCAGGTGTACTTTCCTACCAGTCGGAGGACAGTGATTCACAAAGATCTCAAGCTTGATGAGCAGAAGGCCATGCGAGTTTCCCTTGAGAGGGAGCTCAAACTATAAGCTATGGAGGAATTGTTGGTTCCTAAGGAGGAGGAGTCTCAGACTGATGCAAAGTAGCTGCATGCAGAGGTTCCATGAGTGGAGACATTCACTCATGTAGAGTCTTCTAGAGATGGGTGGAAGCGCATGAGAGAAGCTGACATATTATTGTTGGATGTGAGAGAGAATGTGGGAGAACCATCTACTCAGCATAGATAGAGTAGGTCACCTGAGAGGTACACTGGATACATGGCCCTTGTTGGGGAATGTGTTGAGACAGAGCCATCTTCCTTTGAGGAAGCAGTGCAATAGCTGATTTTGGTTGATGTTATGGTGGAGGAGTATGACTCCATAGTTCAGAACAGTGTTTGGGATGTGGTTGCAAGACTGGAGAACAAGTAAGCTGTGAGTTCCCATTGGCTTTATAAGGTAAAGCATGCTGCTGATGGTAGTGTGGAGAAACATAAGGTAAGTTTGTTTCCCGTGGTTTCTCACAGGTCGAGGAGATCGACTATGATGAGACTTTTGCTCCTATAGCAAGGTACTCATCTATCAGATCGATGTTGGCACTATCAACACAAATCGGTTGGAAGATCCATCGGATGGATGTGAAGACTGCATTTCTTAATGGCAAGATTGAGGAAGAGGTGTACATAGAGAAACTAGAAGGATTTGAGACCTTTGATTATGAGTCGCACATGTGCCGACTCAAGAGATGTTTTTACGGGTTGAAGCAAGCACCCCGTGCTTGGTACACCAGGATCGACAACTACTTCACTGGGTTGGGCTTCACAAAGAGTGAAGTGGATGCGAACTTGTACCACATCATGGTGGAAGGTAAGCAATTGATCATTGTTCTTTATGTTGATGATTTGATATTGACTGATCAATTGATCATGTATTGCAAGGAGGACCTTGCAAGAGCGTTCAAGATGAAAGACATGGGTCTCATGCACTACTTTCTAGGCATGGAAGTGTGGCAGAAGGATGGGGAAGTGTTTGTGTCTCAAGGCAAGTATGCCAATGAGATACTCAAGAGATTCCACATGGAGAATTGCAAACCCATGCAGACTCCTCTAAAAGGTAACTGGAGGAAGGAGGATGCTACTTCAGGTGAGGTAGTAGAGGCTATTATGTACCGACAACTTGTGGATTCATTGATGTACTTAGTGAACACATGACCAGATTTGTGATTTGCGGTGAACCAACTGAGTCAAGTTATGGTTCAGCTTACCAAGCTGTCTTGGAAGGCAGTGAAGCATGTTTTGAGATACCTCAGAGGCACATCTCATTTTGGATTATGGTACAAACAGTCAGAGGGAGTGAAGCTACAGGGCTTCACAGATGCAGATTGGGCAGGGAGTCCATCAGATTGGAAGAGCACATCAGGAGGAATTTTCAACATTGGTTCAGCTGCAGTTTCTTGGTACAACAAGAAACAGAGGTCAGTTGCACTTAGCTCAACAGAGGCTGAATACATGGTTGCAAGTCAAGCAACATGTGAGGCCATTTGGATGCAGAAAATTATAGTTGGTTTGCTTGATCAAAGGATGGATCCAACTGTGATTTATTTTGATAATTAGAGTTGTATCAAAATCTCTGAGAATCAAATATTTCATGATAGGTCCAAGCACATAGACATTCGGTATCATCATCTCAGAGACTGTGTGGTGAGGAGGATCATGTTGTTGTGGTATGTTTCGACCGAGGAGCAAGATGATGACATTTTGACTAAGGCATTGTCAAGTGTAAGTTCGAGTTCCACAGAGATAGGATTGTGGTGACGGATAATCCCTTTCTTGTTAAAAGGGAGTGTTGAAAATAACAACAAGAAATGATAAAAATAGAAATTCTAAAAATAACATTGCTATAAATAGCATTTCAGGATATACCCCAACTCTATTGGAAATAGCAAAAAATAGAAATGCTAAAAATAACATTGATATAAATATCATTTTGGGATATATTGCAATTTTGATTTGTCCTTGAATCAAAATTGAGAATTAAAATGCAAATTTAGTCTCAATAGTTGTTTGAGAAATAATTAATTAATTCATCTTGAGTTAATTAGTTGGAGAAAATCAAACATGAAGTCTTTGTGAAGACATGCAACAATTATCCCTTTGATTGAGGAAGTTATCCCTTAATTAAGGAGATAAGGATGAGTTGTAATTAGTTAGCTCAGTTAACTGAGTTATGTCCAGTTAAATTAGTTCCAAACAGTTTGAGAAACTAATTGTGAGTTCAGTTAGTTAATGCATGCATGCATCAAACTAATGTACTCTAGATAACTGAATATTCTCTCATAAATAACTCATGCATGTCAGTTCAGAGAAAGACCTAGTTGATATTAAAGACAGGGACATTGTACTATTAGTTGGAGGAATTTTCCTATAAAGGAAACTCATCCATGCAGAAGGAATCATCTCCTTCAGGATTGCGTAGTTATTTCAGAGGTCAGTGTTGCGTGTGAGGTGAGAATCACACAGGTTGCAGCTGGAGGACCCAGGAGAAACTGCACAAGGAAATAGGAGGCTTGGAGGACTGAAGGAAGGCATATGTGTTGTCTATTCTGTCTATGAGCAGCAGTGAGGGATTGTACTGAGAGCTGGATAGCTTGTGAGCTAAATCTTTGTGTAATCCTGAGATATTTCCACTTGTATAATAATACAGATAGCAGGGTTTTTAGCTAAGGCTTTCCCCAAAGTATTCTTCTGTGTTTCATGTGTGGTTGAATCTTATTCTTTGTTATATTTGTTCTGGTTGATCTTGCTCAAAATTGATTAAGCTTCCACAAGTTTGATTGTGGAAGTAGATTAAGTATTTTGCTTTAGTAAATTGCATAAGCAGTTTAATATACAGTTTCTCTACAAGATGTGTAGAGAGCATAATTTCTACATTATTTTGGTTGGAATGAAAGTACTTAGAAGCACCCTACCTCAAGCTTTGGAATCCAACTCGGGGGTGACAGTTGCAAGTAAGGCTTAGTTGCAACTATTTATTGTTGGGTGGAGAATTGTAGTCCTGATCTTAGTTGTTAGACATTCTAATTCATAATATAATTGAATATTCTTGCCCTTGTAATTTGAATGTCTTAAATATGTTCAATGTGTTGGCTTTAGGCCTATAGTGATGTGCATATGGTGTTCAACTTTGTGGTTTATGCCTGAAATTCAATTATGTCTGAATGTGATGACTGTAGGCTTGTCATAATGTTAATATTGTGCATGAATGTATGATTTATGCTGAAAATTAGAGTTGGGAAAGAGACTTCCTATTTATCTATGGAATTTTGATCTCCTTGTAGCCTTCTTGGGCACCTTATGTTTTCTAGTTGCTTTTATAAGTTTGTTACACTTATTTGTCCCTCAAAAGAGACCTTGAAATCTCTAAAATGAGATTGGTTTTAAGTATTAGGGGGTTTACATAGTGCATTATATTAGATATCATTTTGAGATTCAACTGCGTCAAGTAAGTCATTCACGTATGACCATTTCCATCAGACGTAGTCGTAACTGACTAATTTTTCATGATTTTTGAATAGTTCACTTAGCACTCATTGCATCGAGTGATGCTCATAGGGGTGAAGAAGTGGGATTGAAATTAGTCAGTTACAACTACCTCTCAGGGAAATGGTCATATGTGAATGACTTACTTAAAGTAGTTGAATCCAAAAATGATATCTGAGATTGGTTTATTTTCCTGTAAATCATTAAGGATTCCAAGGGACCATAAAAATCTAAGAAGATGAATGGGCAAGTTGCTATACTATGTCATACATTTCAACTATCAAAAATCCAAGAAGATAAACCTTGTGGCAAGCTCACAAAGGATAGCACCAATATGCGCATCATACAACCTTAATGATGATGGTTGAGTTCTGGCACAAATTTAAGCGATTACACAACCATCACAACCGAGCCATAGTGGATTTACTTCATAAAGGGTGTATAATATGATTAAGGTAGAAAACATAAGATTATAACCTTAGCATTCTTAATTTCTTACATCGTGACTTTATTGTTGACTAAATTTTCAGTGATAAAAACTTCGAGATCCTATTATAAGACAGAGAAATCCCCGTCAAATGTGCCCAGACTCTATTGTATGTTGGAAATTCCGGAGGTAGGCCTTTGTGCAACAGTGGTTGGAGAGAAGGAATGATGTGTCCTAGAGGCCTCATCCTTGGAGGTTCAAAAGGGAGCACTCAAAGGGGGAATGATTGGGATGATAAGGATTGAGATCACATGGCACGCTGTAATTGTGGAGGAGGTTGGTGGGATGGAGTCCATGTTAATTGCATCGGGAAGGAGGAAGATGGGGTGAAATATCCTGGGGTTCTCACCCTAGAGGTTCAATGAGGACGTGCATTAAGGGAACACCAAGGTGACTAAGCACTAGGACACTCTGGCATGTAGTGGGAGTCATGGACCAATCATAGGTGTTTGTAGTATAAATGAATGGACCCACTGAGACACATAAGCTTGGAGACTAGTACCTGGTAGTTCAAAAGCAAGTCACATTTCAAAAATATCTAGGGTGACTCAATGCAGGGACATGGTGGCATACATATGATCCCAACTATACTCTTATTGACACAGTGTAGACCCACCATACAGGTAAGCTCGGAAGGCCGTTCCTAGAGTACCTCGTGAAAGTTCAAAGTGAAAAGGATTGGGGTGATGGACTTGGGGAATGAGAATGTTTTCGGTAATTAATGTTCCATCAATTTAAATTACATATTTTATATAATTAAATGTGGTTAGAGTGTATGGGTTAGCGGTTTATACACACACACACACATTTAAATGTGAGGACCCATGCCATGAATGGGTCGATAACCAATACACAAATGCCAAGTGGTGTTGGAAGGATGACTAGGATAGCTAAACGGGTGCCACGAGGGCATCACATGGACGCATGGTGAGTTGATGAAATGGTTCCATCTGATTCACTTAAGTTTCAAATGGTCATATCTCTCAATCTAGATTTCTTATTGAGACAAAATTTATATCACCAGAATTGTCTCGATAAGACGAATGCAACAATAATGTATACTTAAGGTTTTGAATAGGTTTAAAATGAAAAAAAAAAATTAGACTTGATTTCCTTAATGATATGTTGGATTATGGGTCAAAATAGTAACCACCTCCTTCTAACTTGTGTTGTGGTGGGACCTAGGAGAGGGCGTGTTACATAGTGGTATCAAAACATACAGGTTAAACACTTGGAAGGGACAGGCTCTATCATGGGAAAAGTAAGTTAGTACCCTATTACAAGGTTAATAGAGTAAGGGGTTTCATAATGATTTCCAAAAACTAAACTAAACTAATGTTTAGGTGTTAAAAATCAGTCTAAATTGATTGATTTCATGCATTGTTGATATGATTACCTTGTGATTTGATTATATAGTATGGTACTACTACTTGTATGGACTGATATACCTTGTTGGCTATGTAGGCATATGTAGTGATGCTCATAACTTGATGTATTTTTGATATTGATGTGCTAACATAGTTGTTTGTTACACCTAGCTTACCATAGCAACTCCACAACAATAAGCTTAAGGGACTAATTTTGTCATTCATTTGTGTTATTATGTAACTAAAATTTTGTGTGACTGATAGAACATCATAAGCAACAAAGGACAATGAGGCACAAAAGGAATAAATACAAGAACGCTGCAATATAGTTCTGATAAATCACAACAAGGATATGAAGAAGCAAGGCCAAATGAAGAAGAAATATTAGTTGGCTAAGGGGGAGGGGAAAACTCTCCTGACTGGTTGGATACCTTGAGGAGCCTATGAGTTGAGATCAGGAGCTATGAGGATGATAATGAAAGGTTGGTGAGGGATGCAACACCTCTCAGAATCACATAGACATAGGCAATATGAGTTGGGGGCTAGCCATAGAGATAGGAAGAGTCCTTTGGATTCAGAAGAGAGAAGAAATGGGGCGTACGATAGTAGGTCTTGTTAGCACTCCAGGAAACTCTCCTAGGTTGTAGCTCGGAGATGCTTGGTAACATATAATCTTCAATATTGTTCTAGGAACTAGTGGAATGGATGATGGTTGGGTTCAAGCCAGATAACCACTTTAATTTTGTTTTCACTCCAGACATGCATGAACACCCTCAACCTACAAGGCTTTAGACCACTAATGCCCAATAGTTTGAAGATTAAGTGAATAAATGAAGAATGCTAACCACACCAGCAGAATAAATGAACTTCTAGCTGCAACAAGAAATGAGCTATACTGGAATACCATTCACAAGTAGTCAAATTCTCAGCTAATGACTGGTTCTGCTTTCATTCTTCTATTGCCTCCTTAGCTTGTTCAACCTTTGAATCTGCACCTATGCAATTTATGTCCATCAGACTGCAATTTTCCTTAGCCATAAGCTTAGCCAGGCCCTGGCCTTTGACAAGCTTGGTGGGCTTTACCTTTATGTCGAACTCTATGAGTTTTGCAATCCATTTGGCCCTTCTTCCATCAACATCTACCTGCGTTAAGGTATCCTTTACTGAAGTTGAAGGTACATAGGCAACTACCTTGGAGTGCAGAATGTAAATTTGGAATGCCTTTAAAGACTTTATGAGAGCATAGGCCTGCTTCTTAATGAGGTCATACCTTAATTCAACATCTCTCAAAGTTTTTCCAAAGAAGGCCACTGGGTGTTCTATACCTTCATCGTTTCTCTGCAACAAGACTGCTGCAAGTGTATCATAAGAAGTAAAAGAGAAAATATAAAACTCCTTGGTGTAGTCTGGGCTGACTAAGGTGGGAACTTCCATGATATATCTTTTGATGGCTTCGAAAGATCTTCTTGCAACCTCTGCCCATTTTATCTCTGACCCCTTCTTTAACATGGAGGTGATGTGCTTTACTAGTTCTGCAAAATTTGGAATAAACCTCCTCTCAAAGTTAATCTTTCCCAGAAAATATTGAATGTCCTTTTTCGACCTTGGGGTGGACAATGCCTGTATTGCTTGAACCATTTCAGGATCAATCTTGACACCTGCAGCAGAAACAATATGCCCTAAAGTTTGCCTTCTTCTAGAGCAAACTGTGACTTCTTGGGATTTACTGAGATTCCGAACCTTCTGCACTTAAGGAACACCTTCCTCAAATGCTGTAAATGATCCTCGTGATTGTTGGAGAAAACTGTTATGTCATCAAGGTAAATAAGGACAAACTTGTCCTTCTCTCCCACGAAGGCTATGTCCATATCCCTTTGAAAAGTAGCCCTAGCATTCATTAGTCCAAAAGGCATCTTGGAGTACATGAAAGTACCCCAAGGAGTAGTGAAGGTAGTCTTCTCTTGATCCTCCGGGTGTACAACAACCTGATTGTAACTTGAGAAACCGTCTAAGAAATACATGACTCTAGCCCCTGAAACTTTTTGTAGCAAATGTTCCATCTTGGGCAGGGGGTAGTTGTCTTTCTTAGACCACTTGTTCAGATTTTCGAAGTCAACACAAAGCCTGATTTCTTCATTTTTCTTCCTTACTACCAGCAAGTTAACTATCAATTTTGAATACCTTAGGGGAACTATGATCTTGGCAACCAACAGTTTTTTAATTTATTTCTCGATGAAAGGTAGTAATAGAGGGTTGATTGGCCTTATCTTTTGCTTAAAAGGGATGGTGTCTTTCTCTATGTTGGATGAT
Organism: Pinus taeda; assembly: GCA_000404065.3. NCBI lineage: Eukaryota > Viridiplantae > Streptophyta > Pinopsida > Pinales > Pinaceae > Pinus > Pinus taeda. The sequence goes on from APFE031615285.1 coordinate 134,136, forward strand.
GCTCTTGTCATAAGTTTTAAGGTCATTATATTCCTAGGCAAAGACATAATCAAATTGCTTCATCAGGGTGCAATATTCAGAAATTTGGGTAGCAGACAAGTGGGTAGATAGGTTTATGTACTTGGGATGATCTAGACTCCCTATATTGTGCCTATGGACTGTAGACTCATTCTCTTTCTGGGCAGGCTTATAAGGTACATCATTATGATCAAATAACTTCTCTAGAGGTACCAACCCTTTGGGTATATGGTTACTAGGCAGTTGTACAATGTTGTCTTAACCAATTTTGTTTCTCAGCTGGGACTGGTGGCATTCCTCCATGGTTTCATTCTCTTGATCAATTTTCATTTCAGAGAACTCATCAATGAATTGTAGAAACCTATTGACTTCTTCATCATCTTCGAAGACTTTCCGATACTTGACATTGTCTGGAAATTACAGTCTGTATTTCAATTGAACTTCATAAGTCAATCTAGGAGGCAAAGGAGGAACAAAAATACTCGCAGACACAACAACGGAATCAGCTAGTTGATTTTTAGCCCTAGGGGTGTATGAAATACTAAAGCTAATGAATGAATCCTTGAGCTTCCATACCTCATCTCTGTATGCTTTCAGCCTAGGGTGCTTCACCTGGAATGTCTGATTCACCTGTTGAATAATAAGATCTGCATCTCCAAACACCTTAAGATTTTCGATGCCCATTTCTTTAGTAGCATTCAAGCCTAAGATCAAAGCCTCATATTCGGCTATATTATTTGTGACTTGAAAGGTTAGCTTGAAAGATAAATTTATCCACTCTTTTGTAGGAGATATCAGAACTACACCTGCTCCTACAGCTTCCCTAGAGCAAGATCCATCAAAGAACATGTCCCAAATTTGTGGACCTTCTTCCTCTGTGCTTTGACAAACTGGTTTCCTAAGCTGCATGGAGGCCAACTGGGATTATTCTATTTGGAGAATACAGGCTCCAAAATCAGTGTCAATAGCATATATGGGATGATTAGTGGGATGCTTCTCATCACTGATAATATAAGCTAACTGAGCTTCCCTATATAAGCTCCTACTCTCACCTCCAAAAATTAGGACAGTAGCATAGGACAAGTCATTTTGTAATGTTCCACCCAATATTTTGATCCATCCCTTGGAAAGAAGCATGCCAAAATTTGGGGGCACATCTGCTACCACAATATCCATCATCATGCTCTTCATAGGAAACTGAGATAGGGTGATGGCTAGATCTTTGATTAACCCCAAACATTTCACCTTTCTAGAATCAAAAGAAAACAAATCACGATAAGGCTTGGTGATGTCAAGGCCTAACTCATCCATGACAACCTTTAGCATTAGATTATGGCTGGCACCTGTGTCCAACAGATAGTTGTGAAGGGTTTTGTCATGAATAGTCAGAGAGACATAGAATGATGGGGAGCTATCATCAGAGGGTTCAGTCCTTGGGCTAAGCACAACTACAGGCTTGTCGTATTACAAATTCACATAGTCGTTTGATGCTTGTGTGGCCTTAAGCTCAAGGGCCTCAAGGATGGGTCTCTAAAAGGCTTTATTCTTTATCAGTTCCATCAGAGGTATAGATATTTTCATCTTCTAGATTTCTTATTCAAAACTGAAGGGAGAAGGGGACTTGTCAGGACCTCTTACCTCTTGAGCTGGGGCTTTGAGGCTGATGGGATCATCTTCTGGTCATTTTTGCTTGTTAACTTGCTATTCTGCAGGGACAATAGTTCTTTGGATAGGGGTCTCCTTGGTACTGTTCATCTTTGACCTCAGATTGTATCTTCGCTGATCTTTTGTTTGTAGAACAGTTTCACCTTCCCACTCTTGGCTGATTTGGTCATTGGATAATGACTTCTCATAGGCAACTAAGGTAAAAAAGGAGGCCCTGCCTTTTTCTTCCATGCAATGGATCTCATCATCTTCCTCAAACTGCTCCTCTTTCATGACTACATTCTAGAAAGGGGTCTTCACTCTTTGGTCTTCATTGGCATCTTTGCTCCTTTTCATGATATGTAATTGATAATTTTCTCTTCTGTATGGATTCGGATTTCTAGGAGCAAAAGTGTTAGGAATTATTCCTTTCCTTGGGTGCTACTCAACTTTTAATTTGGAGATTTGAGAGGCTAATGGGTCTATCATCTTGGTCATCTTATCTATCTTGGGGTTTGGAGATGAGCTAGATTCACCCCTCTGTCTCGTTCGGTCAACATGTCCCTTGAGTTTCTCTACAACCATGATGTTGGACTCTACTTCCAAGGTTGCATCCTGCATTTTAGGCAAAGAAGCACAACTTCTCTCCCTCAATAGTAGACAGAAATCAGAATCGAAGGCATTGGCATAGGTAAGCTTAGTAGAGGTAGGGGTAGGTTTCACTTCAATTGGTATCTTGCTATACATGCGGTTAAGCATTTTATTGAAATCAGAAAGTGACTCCCCATTTTCCCTTTTCAGGTTCCCAAACTCAGTGTGATAGTAGAGAAGATATTTCTTATCCCCCAATGCTTTAGGAATACATCATCTAAGGTCTCAATATCTGTTATAGATCTAGGGGTCAATTCTCTGAACCATTTTCTAGCCTCTCCATCTAGGCTTTGGACAAATACCCTCATCCACACATCATCTTCACTAATGTCTAGATTATCAACATAGCTATAAAAGGACTCAAGATGTTCTTCAGCTATAACTCCTTCATTCCCAGTGAACTTAGGCATTTATTTATGATATTCTCTAGTAGGCATTACATTCAAGGGAGTGGGTAGTACTAGAGGTCCATACCTAGTAGCTATGATTCTTTCCATTTTGGTGGGTGCTTGTGGACCTGCCATGGCTATGGTGGATTGAAGAGTGCTGGTAGTCTGAATGATAGAGAGCTGAGGAGTGACTGACAGGACTAAAGGAATATGAGGGATAGGAGGTGAGGTTTCCTTCGGGCTTAAAGCAAGAGGAGAACCTAAAGAATAAGGATCTTTATGAATCTCTGAAAGTTTTTCTTCACTTCTAGTGTTAGAGGCTATACTCTCAACATGTATTTGTTCTATTACAAGCCTTTCTTTCAGAGATATGGAGGATTTCTTAGGTTTACCTGATCCTAATGCTCCTTTCTGTGATATCTTTCTTCCTTTGATGATCTTTTCAGGGTCAGGTACTGGGTCAACTGGTGAATTCTAAGGATTTCTCTGAGTATGCCTCACAAACTGAGCCAAAACTATGATGTGGAGTCACCAAGAGGTTCATCCTCCAATAGAGTCCCCAGATAGATGATTACAACCAAAAATGTGTCCAAACTTTGCCTATCATCAAAGCTGGATCTGTGTCATCCTCCTAGGGAAGATGAGCTTCAATCCCCTCTCCTCGAAAGTGGCGCCAATTATGTTAGCACTCCAGGAAACTCTCCTAGGTTGTAGCTCGGAGATGCCTGGTAACATATAATCTTCAATAATGTTCTAGGAACTATTGGAATGGATGATGGTTTGGTTCAAGCCAGATAACCACTTCAATTCTATTTTCACTCCAGACATGCATGAACACCCTCAGCCTACAAGGTTTTAGACCACTAATGCTCAATAGTTTGAAGATTAAGTGAATAAATGAAGAATACTAACCATACCAGCAGATGCGTACATAACATTTAATGGCCAGCTATAGCCAGTGAATGAAACTTGTAAATATAATATATCTAAATAGAGATAAGATGACAATTATCTAGCATTAGATATAGAAGAAACATAGATGACCTATTCAATAGCAAACCCATTTTACCAATGTAGAGATAAGATGACAGTTATTAAGCATTAGACATATGAGAAAACATGAATAAAAAAATCTAGGTGCAAGTTTAGAATAGAAGGGAAATAGACATTGAACATGTAACAACAAAAGAAGCTTGTATTACTGAAAATGAAGATGAGACACTACAAGGAACAGTGTATCTATGGTCTCTAGAAGTTGAACCCAAAAACGACAACCCTGATTACATCTTGCTTTTGGCTATTTATAGTTTACTTTTATAGTGATCGTTAGCCATTTAGGGCTGGAGATGTCTTAATCAACCACCTACTGGCATTAACTATCTGATTGCATTCCAAGACACAATTTCCTTTCCATCATGAAAACATTAATCAATTGTGGTACTGTGCCGTCTTGCTAGGTAATTGGCTTGATTATGGGAGTGGAGCTCCATGACTATTTAACTCTGTTTGCTAGATCGTGCTGTGTCCTTCCTCCTCTAGCCATGATTTTTTGTTAATTTGGTTCAGCAGTTTGATTGTCATAAGACTGACAAAGTTGGCCACCTTCTTCTTCAGATGACAGATAGGGAGTGGAGTATAAGGTGCATGGGTGGACGGACGTGCCAAATCGGATGGACAGAGAAGTGATAGAGAGGTGGGGGATGATTGGGAGTAACCGTTCATGAGGGCCATCAGATTAAGGGGAATGCACAGTGGAGGTCGTGCACAGGAGGTTTGAGGTTATGGTGGGAGCGGAACATGTTCGGGCCATTAGATCTTAGGCGAGCAGATCAGACGATTATCAGGTGAAGGAGGTGCATAGACGATAATACACGGAGGTGGTTTGGTTTGGGCAGTTATGGTTTATATCGGGTGCTCATTGGGCAGTAAGTGGTAAACGGTGGAGTCCACCCGATTCCAATAAATGGATGACATGTCACAAAAAAATAGAGAGAAAAACCGCATTTATCAGGCGGGTATTCCTCTCGCTAGTTTCCTGTGTGATATGAGTGAGGGTTGTTAGTTCTGGCAAGGAAAAATTAATGACTGGTGGACATGGTGGTACAGGATGTGCTCAGGAAGTGTGCGAAGGGCAAGTATGGGCGGAAAGGTAAGGTTTTTTGGGGTTTTTGAGTTAATTTATTTAGGCTTAAGGTGAGGAGAGGGTTTCGTTGGGATGTGAGGGTTGGGTTAGGAAATGGTGGAACAAAAGGTAAGTGGAAGGGTGAGAAAGTGGGTGATGGCCCGTGTGGGGCCCTATCAAAGACATAAAATTAGATTATCTCCCTCCTTTAGCTTCCAATATGGCAACATTGCACTTCAGGGCTAACAGGTCTAAGAAAAGGAATATAAAGGAAAGTGAATACATAGTGAGAGGGAACACACCATTAAGCAACCAAGAGAGAAGGACTAATACTCATGGACATCATTTTGGTAGACATGCTAGTTCTACTACCAAGAGTTATCATTGCCATTCTCATAATCACCATTTAATAAAGAGAGAAAGGGACCATATTCACGAGAAATTTACGCAGGCCAAGCCACCCATATTTAATGGAGAGGTGAATAAATATGAAGATGCAGAATCTTGGTTGCTTGGGATGAAGAAATTATTCAAAATCCATAACTATTATGAGAACATGAAAGAAAAGGTAGCCACCTATAGCCTAAAGGGAAAAGAAAACACATGGTGGGAATATTTGAAGAATTTCACGGGCATAAATGAAAAGGTCTTGAATTGGAATGAATTTGAAAGGCTTTTCATAGAAAAATATATACCAAAAAATTCATATGATAGCAAGGAAAATGAATTCTATGAGATCAAAATGTGACCAATGTCAGATGAAGAGTACGCCAGTAAGTTTATGGAATTGCTGAGATATGTACCATATCTTATAGATGAGAAGGCAAAAGGTTAGAGGATTATTAGTGGGCTGTCTCTATTATTCAGAGATTGAATTGAGATCCATGAACCTCATACATTTAATGGTGCCATTAAAAAGTTGAAACACTGCTATGTTCAATCCAAGCATCGAATGGAGTTTAAATATGATTAGAGGTCTAAAACCAATACCAAATTCAATTGAAAATGACAAAAAACAATCAAGGACTCACATACTTCCCCTGCTACTGAAGAGAGTCAACGAACATTCAAAATTATATGGAAAGACTATTCTGCTCAAGAAGAAGCCAAGAGTTTTGGGAAAGGTCCATATAAGTCATGGATGTGTGGAGAAAATCACTCGAGGAAGTATTAACCATAGCATAGACACATTGGTCTAAAAATGTACAACACAAAGGAGGCACAAACTATGGGAGATATAGCTCATGGCATGGCCAGGATATAATCAACACTCAAAAATAGGTAAGCAAATCATCAGGCTTCCATAATTGATATGGAAGGTAAGATTTTCAATCAAGTTGTTTCTGTTTTGATTTCCCATAGTTCTAATTATAACTACTTTAGCCCAATGCTTATGGAACAATGTCATTTGAACGAGGAGCCACATGAGGAATCGTGGCTAGTTCAATTAGCCATGGGAATAAATAAGAGCGTCGAATATTGGGTGAAAGTTTTCCCAATTGAATTAAATGGGATGCAAACAATGGAAAACCTCAATGTGCTACCATTGGGTGCATATGACATGTTGTTGGGCATGGATTGGATGTATGCACATAGGACCAAAGTTTACTATTTTGAAAAAAAAATTAAGTGCCTAGATGAGCATGGAGAAAGAAGGATATTTCAAGGGAAGTGAAAGCCTACCTTGGTGAGGATGATAAAAACCATGCAAGCCAAGAGAAGCAGTAGGACATGCTTCCATCTATTTACTGTATACATTTCTAGCAATGAAAAATCCACTAGAAGCGCTAAAGGAGAGGAAAGTGATATGGTAAAGCGATATTCGGTATTGCAACAACATGTAGATGTATTTACAACAGAAGTTCCTGGATTACCTCCTCACAGAGAGGTGGATTTTTCAATAGAGTCAATTCTTGGAGCAACACCAACATCCAAGGCACCTTATAGGATGAGTACACTTGAATTGGTTGAGATAAAATTACAACTTAAAGAAATGTTGGATAAAGGCTATGTAAGGCCAGGCGTGTCTCCATGGGGACCACTAGTCCTGTTTGTGAAGAAGAAGGATGGTGCACTCAAACTCTATATTCGCTAGAAACAATTAAACAAAGTGACAATAAGAACAAGTATCCATTTCCATGGATTGATGATTTATTTGACCAGTTGAGGGGAGCAACGATCTTCTCCAAAATCGATTTGAGGTCTAGTTATCATCAAGTGCACATCAAGGAATAAGACATCCATAAGACTGCATTCAAGACTAGATACGAGAATTATGAGTTTGTAGTGGTGCCCTTTGGGCTTACTAATGGCCCAACCACTTTCACGTGTTTAATGAACAATGTGTTGTGTCCTTACTTGGACAAGTTTGTGATCGTATTTGTTGATGGCATATTGGTATACTCAAGGAATGAAGGAGGACATGATTGGCACATGGTTTTAGTGCTACAGTTGATAAAGGAACACACTCTCTATGCAAATCTTAGTAAGTGTGAAATCTTCTAGTCACAGATACAATATTTGGGGCACATTGTCGCCAAGGAAGGGATATTAGTTGATCTAGAAAATACCAAGACCATAATGGAGTGGCCAACACCGAATAATGTGAATAAGATTAGATCATTCATGGGGTTGGTAGGATAATACAAGAGGTTCATCAATTTTTTTTCCAATATAGGCCATCCTATCACATCCTTACAGAGGAAAGGAAACAAATTTGGATGGACAGATGAATGTGCAGTGAAATTTGAGCAGTTGAAAGAGTTGCTCACTAATGCACCAGTTTTGAGAATTTAGATTTGGATAAGGATTTCATGGTCTATATAGATGCCTACAAGGAGGGGCTTGGTGGAGTCTTGATGTAGGAAGGACAATTACTTTTCTATGAGTAACTAAAATTAAATGAACATGAGGCAAACTATGTGACTTATGATCTATAATTAGCTACCATTATTCATGCACTAAATATGTGGAGGCATTACCTCCTCAACAGAAGATTCACACTCATGACACACCATGGAGGAATCAAGTATTTGTTTAAGCAACCTAATTTGAACGCAAGACAAGCTAGGTGGTTGGATATGCTTAGTGAGTTCAAATTTTAGATCAAGAACAGAAATGGTAAGGTAAATAGGGTTGCCAATGCACTTAGTAGAAGGATTAAAACTCATGTGGTAACCATAAGATCTTATGGGATGACCTGGGAGAGCAGGTCAAAATTGTAGGACATTATTTTTTTTCACTTACTGGTTCACGGATACTCGGGTCAGTGGGTAGCCGCTACGTCCAGGGTTTTTTAACACTGAGTGGACGCCACCCAAAGGGCATCAACACCCCTTGACCTATTTACTAACCTAACCCCAAGATCTTTGGGGATTCGACCCTGTGACATCCCATTGGCGAGGCACTTGATTTGACCGATTGAGCTAACTCTTGGGGCTAATTGTAGGACATTATGATGAGAGGTATCAATAATTAAATGAAAGGCTACAATAAGGTAGTGAGGATGGTGAGGATGAGAATTTTTATCTCATGAATGATGGGATATTCAGATTCAAGAATAGAATCTATGTGCCGAACAATGTTGTTTAAGGAGACTCATAATGAGAGAGTTTCATGCTAAGCCATATTCTGACCTCCTGAGATACCAAAGGACTCTCACAACCATGAAGAGGTTTTATTATTGGCCTGCTTTGAAAAGAGAGGTCACTGATTTTGTTGCTAAATGCTTGGAGTGCCAAAAATTGAAGGGTGAATGTAAGCATCCAACAGGGTTATTATAGCACATTCCCATTCCCTAATGGAAGTGGGAAGTGATGTCCATGATTTTTTTTACTGGGTTTCCAAGAAAAACTAGGCAACATGATGCTATTAGGGTGGTCATTGACAAGTTGACCAAAGTGGCTCATTTTGTAGTAGTCAAGTCCACCAATTCAACTAGTGAAGTGGCTCAAATCTTCATAAGGGAGATCGTGAGGTTTACTGGAGTTCCAAAGAAAATAATTTTAGGTAGAGATGCCAAGTTCACTTCAAGATTTTAGAATGAACTGTTTGCAGGATTGGGGACAAAATTAGCCTTTAGTACAACTCATCATCCACAAAGAGATGGGAAAACAAAGAGGACAAACAGGATCCTTGAAGACATGTTGAGGATATATGTGATGCACCATTCCAAGAAGTGGGAAGAGTATCTTCCACTTGTAATTTTTTTTTACAACAATGGATACCAATAATCTTTGAAAATGAACCCGTTTGAGGCACTTTATGGAAGAGTTGCAATACTCTTATCAGCCTGAGTGATCGAGTGAGCAGGGTCCCTATTGGGTTTGATATGTTAAAAGAGGAGGAGTAGAAAATGCATGTCATGAAGAGAAATTTAAAGGTAGCCCAGTACATGCAGAAAAGCTATGCGGATTAGCATAAGGTGCACAAGGAGTTCCAAGTTGGGGAACATGTTTACTTGAGAGTTAGAACCAAGAAATGTTCCTTTAAGATTGGGTCATGTGCTAAGTTGGAACCACAATTTTGTGGGACTTTTGAGATACTTGAAAGAGTAGGGATAGTGGCATATAGGCCGACCTTACATCCATCATTGAAATTCCATGATGTTTTCCATGTTTAATTGCTTAAAACACATGTACATGACTCTAATCATGTTATTGGTTGAACTATGTTACAGGTGGAACTAGAGGGAGAGTTACAACTAGAACCTTTATGTATCTCGGAATGGAAATAACTCATGCACTAGAACCAAGTAATAGAGCGCGTCAAAGTGTAGCGGAGGCACTTTGAGCCTGAGGAAACCATGTGGGAAATGGCTGACCAGATGTAGACAAACAATATATCCTTTCCTATTTGTTGGGTGAAGCAAATTGTGGATACTTTGTAAATACTGTACAAATATGTGTGTGTAAATCTCCATATCAGTTGTTCTTGTTTGGTTTAAGTTTAGTAAACACCAAGGATGGTGTTCCCCCTCAAGCAGCAGGGGATTGTGATATCCCTTGATTAACGTTTTCTCTCTTGTAAATAATTGTAATTATTTTTCAATGGTTGAGAGAGGGATGTTGATTCTATTGCTTGAGGTAGGAGGATGCTTGAGGAAATGGTTGTTTTTAAATATTAGTCCTAGTTTGAAAGAATTAAATGTGAATGTGAATTGATTTTAACTAAAAGAGGAAGGACTAGTCCAAGTGTCCTTCAACTCAAACAACAAGCAAAGAAACAATTTTTTTTTAAGAGCAGCATGGGTTGCACTGTCAAGTCATGGGTTGCTATGAAAATTGTGGAAGTGAAGGCAATTGTTGGTTTTTGGAGAGGAGGAATGCAAGACATTCATCATCAAATCATACATGCTCTCTCTCTCACTCATGTATAGGGGGGAAAGGTATTTATAGAAAGGGAGAACACCGTGTGTTGGAAATTACTATGTAGAACACAAAGCCAAAAAAGGGGAAGATCAAATGACCCTTGACATTGAGTAGAATCCTAAAAAAAGGGCATCACATAAGGAATCCTATATGTGAGGATTGATGAGTGAGTTATTTTAGAGAGCATGGATTTCCTCTAAGGCTAACAAACCCATTAGAGGCTTGTATATTGATGAATAAGTTGGACTAGGAAGAATCACTTACGTTCTTGGGAGGGCTAATGAATCACGGAGATTTGACTTGGGGTTGAAGCTCTAGTGCTTGAATCACCGAGGAACCACACATAGAAATGATTTTCTTTACCCATAGAAAACTCAATCACTAAAAGTGAGATAGACTTCTATGTATTGTGAAATGTTTGCATGCCTGTGAATATGCTTGGAAATTGTGAGTTATAATGAGTATAGTTGGTGGATGAAGGAAACATGGCATTGTGACATCATGTTTCAAATATTTTGGTTGGATTGAAAGTACTCAGAAGCACCCCACCTCAAGCTTTGGAATTCGGCTCAAGGGTGACAACTACAAGTAAGGCTTGGTTGCCACTATCTGCGGTTGAGTAGAGAGTTGCAGTCCCAATCTTAGTTGCCAGACCCTCCAATTCATAAGATAAGTGAATGTTTTATCTCTTGCAATTTGAATGTATGAAATATGTTCATTGTGTTGGCTTCAAGCTTGCAGTGATGTGCATATTATGTTTAACTGTATGGTTTATGCCTGAACTTCAAAAAGTCTGAATGCGATGACTATAGGCCTGTCATAATGTTAATATTGTGCTTGAATGCATGGTTTACACCAGAAATTCAAATTGGGAATGAGACTTCCTATTTATCTATGGAGTGCTCATCTCCTTGTAGCATTCTTGGGCACCATATGTTTTCTAGCTTCTTTATAAGTTTGTTATGCTTATTTTTCCCTTAAAATAGACTTGGAGATTTCTGGAAGAAGTTCGATTTGCTTTCCTATAAATTGTTAAGAATTCAAAGGGACCATAAGCCTATAAGAGAGTGAATGGGAAAATACTTGGATTGCATCATACATTTCAGTTATAAAAAATCTAGGAAGAGCAACCCTGTAGAAAACTTAGGAAGGATAGCACCAATGTGTGCCTCATACAACCTTAATGGCGATGGTTGAGTTATGGAATAAATCAAAGTGATTAGAAAAACACCACAACAAATCCATAGTTGAGTTAATATGAGAATGGAGTATAATATGATTTAGGTAGAAAACCTAAGATTATACCCTTGGCCATTTTAATTGCTCGTGCCATGACTTTATTGTTGGAAAAATTATCAATGATAAAAACCCAAGGATCCCGTTCTCAGATGGAGAAATCACTGTCAAATGTTGTTCCTAGACTCTATTGTATGTTGGAAATCCTATAGGTTGGCCTTTGCGCAACAATGGTGGGAGAGCTGGGATGATGTGTCCTAGAGGCTACACCCTGGAGGTTCGAAAGTGAACACTTGAAGGGGGGCCACCGGGGATGATAAGGAACAGAATCACGTGGCATGCCTCAATCGTGGAGGAGGTCAGCGGGATGGAGTCCACGTTAAGTGCATCTAGAAGGAGGAATTTGGGGTGACATGTCCTGTGGTTCTCATCCTAGAGGTTCAAAAAGATGAAGCACTAAGGGAGCGTTAGAGTGACTAAGAACTGGGATAGTGTGGCGTGCCGTGGACCAATTGGGAGGTGCATGTAGTGTGGAGTATTGGAACCACTGGGACACATAAGCTCGGAGGTTGGTCCTCAGTGGTTCAAATGTGAGGTTAATTTCAAAAAGGTGCAGGGCGACTTGATGCTAGGACACAGTGGTATACACACGATTCCGACTATCCTCTTATTTTCACAGTGTACACCACCATACAGGTCATCTTTGAAGCCCATTCTCGTAGTAACTCATGAAAGCATAAAGTGAAAAGGGTCAGGGTAAAAATTCTGAGGAAAAAGAATGTTACTGGTAATTGACATTCCATTAATTGAACATACATATGTTATATAATTATATGTGGCTAGAGTGTATGGGTCACACACACACACACACACACACATGTATATATATATACACACACACACACACAAAACACAAACACACATTTAAATGCGAGGATCCATGCCATGAATGGGTTGAAAACCAATACACTAGGATAGCCACATGGGTGCCACTAGGGCACCACATGGTGAGTTGATGGCGTTCTGATTCACTTAAGTTTCAAATTTTCATATCTCTTGATCCATAGGTCAGATTGACACAAAATTTATATCACCAGAATTGTCTTGATGAGATGAATGAAACAATATTGTATACTTAGGGTCTTCAATAGGTTGAAAAAGATCAAAATTATTAGACCCAATTTCCTTAATTGTACCTTGGATCTTAGGTCAAAATAGTAACCACATCCTTCTAACCTATGTTGTGGTGGGACTTAGGAGGGGGTGTGTTACAGGTTTTAGCCTACATAACAATATAAAAATAAATTTGTAATCACTCAATATCTAAGGCTTAATAATGGATTTTAGGGTTAACATGGGGTTTATATAGGGCTTAACATGCCCCTTTACTTCAAACAAGTGTTTTACTCAACACTTGACTAATTGCTAGTGATTCTACGTGAATAAGTCATCTTCCCATATCACCTATTTCACTAATAGATTATTGTGTTTGATGAGGTACTCCACAATTGTTTAATTACTTAACTACTTAATTCTTGTTTCAAGGATCATTTTTGCTTCTAGTATGATTTTCTCTTGTTCATTTATCTTTGGTACACTTCTAGGCTGCAAATGAATAACATACTCATGATCTCAAGTAGGTGGAAGACTCTTACACATTACTCCAAATGATTTTTGATAACTTTATGGAGATCCCTGAACATAGACGATATCCACATTTTAAATTTTAGTAAAAAAAAATGTGCAATTACACTCTAGTGCCAATTTTTGAGTAGTTTTGTCCTTCCATTAAAGCTTATCATTTTATAGGTTTTCCCTTGGATATCTCTAAGCTCAATTTCCTTGCCTTCTACAATAAATATTATGAAGAGATACTGAAAATTAATATCACTATTTCGAATGATTGTAACACTTTAACCTCTAATACAACATCAACACCATTAATTTGTATTTCCATCAAGGGAATATCCAATAAACATTCCACCATATTGACAATACTATAAATGGGGCCAAAATCTGATGGCTATTAGTAGAATATGTAACTTATTGGCATAGGCTATATGACGCATTGGTGTTTATCAAATTGTCATTGGGATTATATCGAATACTTGACAGTTTAGTAACTGTCGGATATGCGATGGTACAATTATCTCTTATTTGACACAAATAAAGGTTGAAATGGTCATGACAAAGCTTACATTTATAGGTCGGTTTGGGGATGCTACAAATTATCAGATATCTAACGGTCCTAATGTAGAATATCTAGTTGGTCTCGCACCAGTACACAATCGGATAATCGACACATAGGTCACTTTGTTCGACATAAGAAACTGATGGTCATGCATTGGGTAATTGACCGAATGAGTAAATTGTGTGACATAAGTGTTGTCTCTTTGACGCTTTAAAATCAACAGAGACACGTTGTATATGAGACAAATATTCAACACACAGGTTGTTTTGACTGACCGGAGAAACCATTGTTGAGTCGTTAATTAATCTAAGTAATAAGTAAATTGTGTAATAGAAGTTTTGTCGCTCTAATGCTTTCAAGTCGACAGTTAAGCATCAGATAGGCAACAGAAGGGAGTTCTATCTGATGGGAGTGTTAAGGTTCCCACATTTCCTTTCATCGATTTGGTTGTTGAATATTCGATGAGGACGTCGATCAGTGAATGTCGAATATTTGAAGTCTTGCCTATTATGTGGAATATTCGATGGTGATATGCGTAATACACACACACACACACACACACACACACACACACACACACGCACACGCACACACACACACACACACAGACTATGAGTTTTCTTGGTGGCTCCACTCCCTTATACATTTGATTCTTGCAGCAGACCCAAGGGTTTCTCAGTGGCTCCGCTCCCTTATATGTTTTTGACATGTCATTGCATATGTTTTTTGCATAGACTAAGGGTTTTCTTGGTGGCTTCACTCCCTTCTATGTTTTTTGCATGTCATTGCATATGATATTTGTATATATTGTTAGTTTTCTTAGTTGATCCCCTCCCTTAAACATTTTTGGCATGTAATTGCATATGATTTTCGAATAGACTATGAGTTTTTTCGATGGATCTTCTCCTTTATACGTTTTTGGCATGTCATTGCATATGGTTTTCACATAGACTGAGTTTTATCGGTGGCTCCTCTCACTACATTCGATTCAACATTTACAAGTTTTTTCAAATATGAATCAGACGACAAGTCCTCTCCTTTATTGGCTTGTTTATTACTTCCATTAGACACTAATTTACTACGTATTTTTAGAGGCAACAATGAAATTGGTATGGTGACATACTCGGTATGTAAGTGTATTCTAGTATAATTACTGGAATAAAGCATCTCATCTTCATCATAAATGGATTATATAGAGACATACATTATAATCATTTCTATATCACATTACAAATAACCAAGTATTGGTGATAAGACAACTTCCAAACAAAAAGACAAGCACAATCTAGGTTGGTTTCAACAAATATGTTGTTCATGCACCAAAAGTGTATTGTGAAACATTACAACCATAAATTAGAATCCATAAAAGATCACAATTTTGTTACTATTTCTCCTAACAAAGTATTAAAATTCAAGAAATGGTTGGACTTTAAATGTGGAATACCACTTGTGTATACCAATGTTCTCCATAGAGACCATGATTTGGTCAGACTGACCCCACATGGCTTTTAGACAAGTGGCTCCTTTGGTGGACAAACAACTTTGCAATAGGTGATAACCACAAATAAACATTACTCTTTTAATGAAGTGAAACAAATTTAGCAAGCTTGCAAACATAGGTAGTGCCTTGGTGACTTTCATGAATGGAGGTACTCGTTTATGTACTCAATATTTTTTTTTTTTTATCACATATCATGGTTCACAATTCACTTGGTTTCACTAGATATGTTTTGTTATTCATGCTCAATATTTTTAGTATTTTTTGAAGATCCCATTCTAGTGGAGTCCTTTATCCTGTTATGATATCAAAAAAAAAATGAACTACCACAAAGATTATGTCAATCTAAATCCTAAAAATAAAATCAATTATGAAAACTAACATAACTTACAAAGACAAACATACTGATTCAATGGCTAGAAAAACAAAATGAACATGACCAACTCTCACAATTTAAATTGTGAGACTAGAAAGTGGAAGATGAAGAACCCCCAAGGCATAGTGAGGAAATATAGCATGTAAAATATGTGCAATAGGAACAAGACTAAGGATGGCTAGCATGTAATCCTAATGCGCCCTTTCTAGAATAATACCTTTTACAATTTCCAAATGCACATCAATAACAATCCAACAACTAATATTAATTAGGTATGACTGAAATTGGACCGTTGCACAATATGGATGATGATACCCTGGTTAGTCTCAACTTCACTATAAAATTGAAATCCAGCATAAACGAAACCAAATCACTCAAACCAAATCATGATACTAGAATTTGAACTACTTACAAGGTCTAGTGAAGTAATACAATGTGTGGAATATGCAACATAAACAAGATTTAGGGTGGTCAACTTGCAATCCTAATGTAGCTCTCTAAAATGATGCTTGCTACAATTTCCAAATACACATTAATACTTATCCAAGAACTACTATTGAGTAATATTGGACCATATTAATCAAAGTGGATGATGCAATTTGTTGCCTCAATGTGAATGTGAGGAGAATATGACGAACAAATCATTAAAAAGAAATATAATACACAAGTTTGTTCACCGATAATGGACATAGACATTACTATTTGAATACTATAAGAATGCCATCACACATAGCATCCTTCATTGTTGATCACCCAAAGTTGAAGCTAGAGAATATTGTGGCTTATTGAGTTATGGTTATCAGCAACAAGAAGAGAGAGTATTTTGTGTGATGGAATGATACTCTAGAATAGGAGAATGCGTAACAACTATTTTTCCATAAAAATCCTTGTATATAAACCTAGTTATGTAAATTATTTATTTGTGAAAATAAATTGATGACTAGCCTGAATGGAGGGACATACGAGTCCAAATTTCTAGGAGGGAAATCATGTGGTGGGTTGTTACATGGACATTAAAGGCCTATTACATATTGGTTGGTTTCCCTATGGCATGTCATGATCAAGCCCATACAAACCACCCTTAATTGTTAGAGCTATCTTCCTAATGAAGTACTGGCCTACACTGACAAAAATTGAAGTCGGAGTGGGTAACCTGCATGGAGGATGGAATCATACTACACCCTCTCCTTATGAAAGGTGGATAGAGAGAAATAAGGCAATGAATAGAACAAGCCCTATGTGTGAAGGAAGAAGGATTGAAAAAGTTTAGTTGGCATTGTGGAAAGGAGAATGGTCAAAGTGTGTAGAGACGGCATAAAGAGATTGGTACAAAAAGTTTATTGTGCAAAGAGCACTTAGATGAGTTGAGTATGAGCACAAATATTTATAATCATGCCTCACATAATGAATTGGTCAATGATTTTGGGTGAACACCCCTTAACATGAATTAGCATGTGCGATGAGTGGGTGATGTTAATTAAAGGTACACCCCAACCAACACTTGAGCGAATGTTTATGTATATTGCATGGAGGAGATGTGTGTCAGCGAAAGAATTTTGGTGAGTCAACTCTATGGGTGTCATGTGTCAACCCCATAGGACTTGAAGGGACATGGCCCTTTCTCTCCATACACCCCATATATATAGCTAAGTGTGTGGAGAGGAGAAGGCATATGAACTTGGTGGATCACATAAAATTGCAGGATTGTTTCATGGTGAAGAAGGATGCATATTATCTTGTAGTAGATCAAAATTTGTTGTGGGGACGTTTCTAGAGCTTTTGGGCATGTAATTAAGGTCACTCTTCAGCTCGAGTTTCATTTTGGTTGGAGAGGGGGACCAATAGAAAGTTTAAAACATGTGTGTTTTTGGTAGATCTATGCTACAAAGTGGTGTTGTTTAGTGGTGCATGTAGTTGAGTGGAAAATGAATTGGCACACGACCCAAGTTTTGTTTGTAGGTATTGTAGGCAGGGTCAGGTGAGAACCGAGCCCTTTGTATTTGAATTGTTTTGTATTTATATGGAGTTTTAGCTTGTGGGATGCTTCATAGGATACGTTTTTAAAAAACTCACATTAAGATGCTAGTAGTGTAGAACAAATGGTGGTCACATGGAGCCACCTGGGATTCTCACACCCAAAGTGAAATTTGCTACATGAAATGTCAATGGACGTGGCTACTGTTGTGTCATTAAGGATGTGGAAAATCCACATAGGCTGAACCCAACTAGAGTATGACATGGAAACATAAATAGCTATTGAAATGTCACTAGTGATGTGGCATTTTGGATAGAATATGGTGTCATGGCATGCTGTCATGGTGTGTTGATGTGGAATGTTGATAGGAAATTCAAAATTTCATAGATTTGAGTAATTCATTATAGAAAAATCTAGAAGAGATGAAAAGAGTGAGTTGGAAGAAAAATAAAACCTTGCATCTAGATGGATTCAAAAGTTTTGGAAATCCTAGATCTGAAAAAGTGGAAATTTGGAAGATCGAATATGTATAAATTTTATAAAAGGATTTTACAAAAATTGTATGATATGAATGGATCAAATAAGATGAAATTTCTAACTGAAGATGTGGCCTTATGAGGAGGCTACATGTGGGCAGGGAAGTTTCCACATGCCAATTAATGTGGAATTGTATGGTGTTGACATAGGGCCAAATGGCTACCATGTGGATCTAGATGAGTTTGTAGGAACTCGTCATAACTAAGATCAAGATACCATATACCTTAGATACATTTTACAACACGATTTAATGAATAAGTGAATACATTATTTAATAACAATATCATTTCTTTATGGGGTTTCATGCAAAAATAATTTAAATCTAGAATAAAGGCATGTTACACATAATGTAAATATCCCATATGTCCGCAAATTAGATATCTTGTATTGTGCTAAATTTTATGTTATATTTGGATCTGGATCTCTTAAGGAATGATTTACATGAAAACCTTCCCGATTATGACTATTTTTCCCTTTTTATTCAATACACATTTGGTCATATTTTTAAAATAATTCTCGTTCTTTAGGATTACTGGATACAAGGTACATTTTTAATCATATATTACATTTGGACCTAGGAAAAAACAAAAAATATTACATCTTTTTTAGTCTACATACCTATGGGTGCAAGAGCTTATTTCTGGTGTTCTTGTTTGCATTATGATCTTATTTGTTGGCATTGTCTTGATGACGAACACAAAATAATAATGATGATGATGAAATAACATTATATCACAAGAATTTTCAATATAATAAGAGAAAACATTATAAAATAAACCCTACTTATGTTTTACTAGTTTTTGTCAACATCTATGGTCTTGGAAGATTTGCAATGTAGAAATAAAAATTTGCTTGAAATCAAATGCAATGCAAAACTAAATCACGTACCTAGTAGCCAAGTGCTTGGTGGGATAAAGTTGAGCAGTACTTAAATGAGTTTTTTTCTTCGCATATATGAAACCAACTATAGTTAATCTTTCAAATCTAGAGATGTGAATGAAAGTACCTGCAAAACAAAGGAAGGAGGAGAAGTTAGATGTGATAAATAATTAATAAAATAGAACAAAAATGATACGAGTGCATTATGCCCAAATAATAGAGTAAGAGTTTCTCCTATTTCCCTGCATGAAAAATGATAGTTTATGGTCTTTCATTGAAATAGAAACACGATTTCCAAAGAAAGACAAATACTGCATGAATTTTTTTCATGGAAAAGTTTTCTATTTCTTATAAAACTTTATGTAACTCCCACTCAACCAAGACATACAAGACACATTAATTTTTTTTTTTGTTTTGTCACCTAAACCCTTACCATTTTGAGCTCTTTGCTTTAGATAGATATTCCACTTCAACATATGAATAAAAAATAGTTGTCCTACACATATTCATGAGACCAATTAGGAAAACTTAGATTAAATTTGATAAAATATTAAAATTAATTGCTTGAATAAATAATAATTAAACATAATTGCATGCATGAATACCTAAATGAGCTCCTCCTGGTTTGAGAATAATTTTTTGGAGTAGTTTAATCTTGGAGCAAACCTCCCTCCACTCGACGAAGCTACAACGAAGTCAACATTGACTATTTTGTTGCTCTGTTGGATTGAGGGTGTTTTTCTCCAATATTAGCCAAATCCAAATTTATTCTCTACTAAAGAGGCCTAGCCATGTGAAAGTGGAAGCTCTCATTACCCCTCGACAGTCCCCCCCCCCCACCATGTCAATCTCAATTCCCCAGTACCCAGTACCCAGTATATCTACTATATAGGAAATAGTTGAAAGCAAGACATTAAAATACATAAAAAATATAGCAAACATTCATTCATTCGTAAATCCACAAAATATTTCATCTCAATAAATTTTATCATAAAAAATTATGTTTACATAATATGAAACAACATCATGTACATAAAGTTACATATATCAATTATTCATTAACATATAACATTCATTCATTCATTCATCATAGACACAAAATACTTCATCTCAATTTTTTTATCATGAAAAATATATTTTGATAATATGGTATGTCATGTTTCTAATGATATAACTATTACAATCATTTGTTTTTCTTTTTATTTATATTCGATGGCCTGGTCATGTACTCATGATGTTGTCGAGACTATCGCAAGAGGGGTGGATCATCAGTTATAACAAAAAAGAAATGTTAAATTGATATTTGTTTTGTTAATATTCATTAATAAAAATAGCAGTAGAGTTTTCTTTACCTCATGCACTAGAAGACACTGTAATTTAAAAAAGGAAACAATTACCACAATATCAAAACATAAAAGTGTCATTTCTTAGATACTTCTCATACAAAGTGTCGATACTGGTTAAGAAACCAATATTGCCTCCCATCTTCACCAGTAGCATGTATGGAATCTATCCAGGAGTATGTTTGGAATTCATAGATGCCCCAAACGCTAATCGTGAAGATGAGAGGCAATTTTGGCTCTCTTGATCAATATTGATGCTTTGTTTGAGAAGTATTTGTAGAATTGTACTTTTTCATTTTGATATTGTGGTATTTGTTTCTTTTTTAAAGTTTTGAAGATGAGTTCTAGGTTTTGTTAACATCTATCATTTTGTTTTTAAACTTGAATCACTAATGGATTGTGGAGATGCTACAATGGTTGAACGTTGTATTTTCCACGAAGAGGACAAAAAAGGAAATATGGATATTCTAAGATGGAAAATATGAAACAAAATAATTCTAATATGGATATTCTAATATAGACATATGAATAACTGAATGAGCTCCTCTTAGTTTTGAGAATAAATTGTTGGAGTAGTTTAATATTGGTTGAGAAAACCTCCCTCCATTCGACAAAGCAACATCGAAGTCAACATGTACTTTGTTGGTGCTCCATTGGATTGAAGGTGTTTTGCTCCAATATTGTCCAAATCCTAATTTATTCTCTACTGAACAGGGCTAACCACGCGAAGGTTGAAGCTCTCATGCCCCCTCCCCCCACATCACTCTCAATTGTCCACTACCCAATCTATCTACTATATAGGAAATAGTTGAAAGCAAGACATTAAGTTACATAAAAAACAAATAACAAACATTCATTCGTAAATCCAAAAAATATTTCACCTCAATTAATTTTATCATAAAAAATACGTTTACATAATATGAAACAACATCATGTACATAAAGAGACATATAAAAATGATTCATTAACATATAACTTTCATTCACTTGTAAATCTACAAAATATTTCATTTCAATAAATTTTATCATAAAAAATAAGTTTACATAATATGAAACAACGTCATGTATATAAAGAGACATATATCAATTATTCATTAGCATATAACATTCATTCATACATTCGTAAATCCACACAATATTTCATCTCAAAAATTTTTATAATAAGAAATATGTTTACATAATATGAAACAACGTGATGCACATAAATAGTCATATAACAATTATTCATTAACATATAACATTCATTGAATATTCATTAATGATAGACAAAAAATACTTAGGGGTTTAGGGGAATAGATAAGAGGGGTTTGTATAAAATATTTATGGAAGAGTGTAGTCGATGATGTTTTTATATGCTTAAAATGAGAAATTTAATAACATTGGAAAATTAATATCTACACATTTATCCTTCAATAGATTAGGTCTCATCCAAACAACATGGATGAACATTATTTTGAAACTAGGCATATGAATTGTTGCACCATTTTAAAAATCCAAAAACAAATATTGATCATGATTAAATACTAAAATTCATTTTCTAAACAGGGTATCTGAATTAAGTTTGCAAACACATTGTTAAAAGATCAGACCTAGTTCGAAAACTATAGTCACCGCACTTTAATAGGACAAAGTGGTATTTCATATACATATATAAGATTCGAAGTTTGAACATGACTATAGAAGCCAAGACCTATGTTCGATGCATAGATCTTGATGA
Organism: Pinus taeda; assembly: GCA_000404065.3. Lineage (NCBI taxonomy): Eukaryota > Viridiplantae > Streptophyta > Pinopsida > Pinales > Pinaceae > Pinus > Pinus taeda. The sequence goes on from APFE031615285.1 coordinate 156,080, forward strand.
TTAATATTGGATAAATATTGGCATATGTGTATGTGTGTGTGTTATGAGCATGAGACATCTAATATCGATCAAACTAAGAAAATAGAGAATATGAATAACCTAAAGGAGCCCATACCTATGACGCAATGTTTGCAAGATATTTTGAATATGAATTGAGGACAATAAACTACCTTAATTAAACATATACTAATTAACCTAGACTTAGTGTACCACTTGAAGCTAGAGAGTTGTGCAAATAGTTGAAGGCTACAAGTCTTATAAATTGCTAGAATTTGAATAGAACCTCAGAGAAATATTATGACATTCAATGATTATTAGGATAAATCATGAGATGAGTTGATACACCATCCCATGAAGCATCAAGATTAGTCTTAATATAGACTAGTCGTTATTGTTGGAATGGCTGCCATATTTATTTCTACTTATTTATTATAATTAATCTATATATTGGTTGCATTTTCTAGTTTATATTAGTCTAATTTTTTTTAACATATATCAATTTTCAATTCACAATAGTTTGTGATTATGATGACAATTTAAGTACACATGAGTGTAATGTCAATGATGGGATGTATGAATTGTCCTCTGCACATTGCCTATCAATAATTATAACCTTGAATGGGCTAGCACTGGTCCGTGATCACCATCTCAAAATGACCTAACATATGAAAATTTACCATGTCTGTAATCATCACTTCACATTGTCTCATATATGGCTCCTTCTATAGATTATATGAATGAATTTCTAGTAGACCATCCCCTCTACCTAGCCTATGATTAATTGTGAGAACAGGTGAATAAAGTACAATTTATAAGTAGGGGATCTTGTCAACAAAGATCCGTCAAATGTCCTTTATTCACTTGATGTCAAAATCAATCATAGGATAGGTAGAGGGGATGGCCTTCCATAAATTCATGCATATAATTTGTAGAAAGGGTCATCCACGAGATAGTGTGAAGTGATGATGACAAACATGGTAAATTTTCATCTGCTGGGTCAATTTAAGATGATGATGATAGACTAGTGCTAGCCCATTCAAGGCTATTATAATCTTTGATGAGCTATTTGGGGATGATAATTCATATGTCCCACCATGAATATTACACACATATGTACTTAAATTGTCATCATAATCACAAATGGGTGTGATTAGGCATTGAATCAAGAGTATCTAGCACCTAAATTAGGAGTGTGGTAGTGTATGGTGGAGTGGGATAGGTATACAAATTAGTAGATGATTGACTTATCATGGGCACATATTGTATAAAGGCTTAGTTTAAAATGAGAATATGATTATAGACTCTTGGTGTTTGTAACAAAGTTAATTGACTTATACCACAAATTTATTAAATATATGGTATTATACACCCTCCTTGTATCACAAAAAATATCTTTACACAATATGAAATAAAACCATTCTAATTTTTTGCAATGTAAAAATCACAACTTTTTATTAATATAGTCTAAATTTACATGTGCACATGCCATGAGGAATTCAACCTCTCAGTAAAAAATGTGGTACTAAAAAAGATGAGCTCTAAATAAACAAGTTCAGTAATTTTTTATCAACTGTCTTTCTCCTTTTTAACATGTAATTATCTAAGATGTCTTGATCTTGCCCCCCTTGAGTTGTTGTGGTCTTTGGTGTAATATGTATTGCTGCCGACCTAGTCATATGACTATGTTGTTGAAAGTGGGGCCAAGCATCAACCATAATAAGAAAGAAATGTTAAATTCATATTTATAGTTATTATTATTTCAAATATTTTATTAATAAAAAGATTAGTATAGTTTTCTTTAATTGCTTCACTAGTGAAGGGAAGTGGAATACTTTCAGATGTAGCCATATTTTCCTCCTCTTCTCTGGCCACATCCTGTATAGACTCTGGTGTAGAAACAAGAAAGATTATAATTTACACATTTTCATTTAAATGTTTTTAATTGTATTCCATACTACAATTTTTTTATAACACATGAAATACCTCTAGTACCGAGCTGAACATCAGTCTCAAGATCAGGCATCAACTATTAGTAGGTTCATGCGTTATATCTACATTCTTTTTACAATCAAGCACATTACTTTATGGAAAAAAATAATAATTAATATATTGTACAAGCAATGATTTATAAATGTTATTCATTGCTTTTATTTTCCCAAGTGTTATGTTAGATGCTGGAAGACTGTGAAGATGCCAAGCTTGTCCTCTGTTCAACCATGACTTGATAGCTGCACTTGAAAGCAAGCTTTGGGTCATCCTCCATGGGAGCCTCTTTGAATTTTGCCCCCTAAAATTTTTCATTAGAACTTGAATTTCTCTTCTTCTATGATATTAAATTAAAATTATTACAATTTATAATTTGGATGAAAATTAATTTTTTTATATAATTACAATTTTTGTGGCCAGTTTTGAGTAACCACCTAGGTCAAGATGATGCTGTGCACGTTTTGCTATTCTAACCTGTGTGGCTTTGGAAGTATCTGAGAGCCTATATTTAAAACAATGAAAAAATTAATTAGATGTCTCAATGATGATAAAGCATCATAATTACATTATTAAATGTGCCTTATACAATCCTAGTCCTGGTGGAGTCTTCCCTGCTTTTCAAAGTGCCTTCTCATGTGCATATGTCACGATCACTCTCCACTCCATCTCTGGAATAGATAGAGGGCGACCATGTGACCTGGCCCTTTCCAATTGAAACCTATACTATAATAAGTTCACAAATATTTTAAATGTAGGTTTGCCTTTGAGGTAACTCCAAATTTGTTGAAGGTACCATCACCAAACAGGTGAACCATCCTATTAATAAGTTCCTCTTTTAACCTGGAACTTTGGGATTTCCAATTTGTGCGAATGGCCAAACCAAATATTTCCAAGGTTATATCATACCCATGCTTATAAAATACATCATTTCCTACAAAATGATATTATTGTTAGTTTAAAATAATCATAGACTATACTTTAATTTCATTTAAGTTGTACTTAATATTTAAAAAACTTCTTAAATACTTGGAAGTTTCTCTATTTTCATAGGGACATTGTCATTCATCTACCAAAAATGTGATCAGTAGTGATCTTGTGCTAGTAACACAGGAAGATCTAGGAAAGCTCATTTCAAACTGTGCAATTGTATCATGCTTTGCATCCACAAATCATGTGTAGATCCTGACGTACGTTGTTCAAGGGGTGCAGATCCCATTGTGGGTGGTTGAGTGATTGTACTAGTTTCAATGATCAATCAATCACTCATAGGTGGAGTATCAATGCTGCTACCAATGCCAGCCTGGCCCATAGTTGTAGAATGAGGATCGAATTCTGCCAAAAACCCTTGTAAAATAAAGATTTTTTTTATAAAGGATGGGATAGCTAAATCATAAACAAATAATTGGGATAATTAAATGAGTTTCTCACCCCGTACCGATGAATTTATTGCAGAAAGGATTTGATTTCACCTTTTATCTCATATGTCTGAGGCTCAATCAGAACCAAAGAATTAAGTTTCTTGGATGCTTTGATTTAAAACTTCCTTATTTCTTTCATTGGATCGACGGCAATAAAAATTGCATCATCAGTAACCTCTTCCTCATCATGAGAATTTGTGGAATGTTCTAAGGCTGGTGCCTTCCCCTTATCACCTTGTTTATCAAATAAGTGTAATTTGCAATTCTTCCACAATTAATCATCATTATATTAATAAGAAAACAACTATTGAGATATGTCTAAATTTATATAGAAACTTCATGTAGTAAATGAAAATCATAACATAAAATAGACATTGCTTACAAGTTGGGTAAAATTGAATACATACTGCCCCCATAATTGCAATATTTGTATTTATTCTATTCAAATTGTAATCAATGAGTAACTCTTCCCCTGCAAGAATTGATTTAATGGCACATACGAATACATGGTTTCCTTAACATCCCTCAAATATGAAATTGGATTGCTTATTTGTGGTGGCAGGCTGTGTACTATTTATAAAACCTGCAATATTCTTTGCTACTTTTGGCCTTCCATTAATATACATAGTTTCATCTTTATTTTCATCATTGTCTTTTAGTTGTATATAATTTGTGGCCACTCCATATCTTCACATACTTTTGGTATATTGGACTAGTATTATCGAATCATTGTAGTTGTAATAGGTTCTGACATACTCCATCAATTTAGTTAATCCTCTGTAACATACTTGTATGCCATCTATAGAAAATAGCCCCAAACTATGTAATGACGATGGGAAATGCGATATATCCTTTCATTGATAGGAAAAATCAGTGTTTATTTTAGGAAGATATTTGGGTTCCCATTGTTTCACTAGATGTTTGCATGTCAAGGATACCCCGATGCCATTTATGCTCTCATTATCATAAGAACATGACCCCCCTTTAGCGAGAGAACATTCCATGCGTCTATGGAATTTTCTTCTAATTTTTTCACCTCTAGTTGATATTTGCCTTCTAGATGACGTAGCAGATGTTTGGTCAGTTTCTTCTATCCTACCTAAAAATTTTTTACTAGATGAAGAAAGAACTGACAAATACCCGTTTGTTGAATGTACTATAACACTCCATAAAATAAGAAAAACTATTAGCGAGTGTCAAAAGGAATGTTGAGAAACGTCTTGACGAAACCACAAGAACATTATATTAGTACAAGTGAGTTATAAGGAAGTTCTTTTTGTTTAAAATATTCAAGTAATATTCAAAAAATTGAGAAGGACAAAAATCTATTCATCCTAACCAATGAACTCACTCGATAACTTGAGAACTCAACGTAATCTGACAACATTTAATCTTCCATTACAAAAAATTACCCACATATTTCGATATGTTGAAGAATATAACTAGTTTTAGTGGAATAAAACACAAAGTTTTTGGATGTTGAGGTTGTTGAAATTTGTGGCTTGGTAGGTAACCCAGACTCTAGGCTATGGTGTTTTGGAGGAATTGGCATACAAAAATGACTTGTGGGCTAATAACCCAAGCCCTTGGGCTTTGCACCAAAGTGGGTGGGTGTGGAACCACGGGGCATTTTGATGATTTGACACATGGAGGTGTTAGAGGACTTTGAGAGGAACTAGATTTTTTAATTTTATAGTTGTCAAGCCCACAAAAATAGATTAAATTAAGCCCTTGAAAATTCTATAAATTAGAGTGAGGAGAAGCCTCATTCTCACCGACCCAAGTCAACCTCCTAATCCTTCAATTCAGCCTCAAACAATTTAACAAGTCGGCCTCAAACAACTTGACAAGTTAGCCTTATGTTGAAGATTCTGAAACCACTATAAATACACAAGTGAATTCAACCTATTGAAGGGTAACAATAAATTTTATCTATAGTGCAGAAGCAAGAAGAAAAATAAAAGAAAATCCTATCCTATGCCTATAATAGAAGTAAGCCAAGTCAAGGAATTAATACATGGACCAATACTTGTATGGTTGACAAATACATGGACCAATAGATGTCGTAGTCATAGACACATTAAGCTAGACCAATTATTGGTATATAGTTCCTTTGTAGAAAGTAACATCTCTTTGTCTTCTCAAATTATATCTTATGTTGGATTATATCGCTAAAACATCACCTTTTCTATGCTTAAACAAGATGATTATGGTCTTTTTTTCATTTCTTTATTTTTTTAATTTCACTAATGAGTATGGTCCTCTTCTTTGTTTTCAAGAAATAATGATCATATCAACATTTTGCATGATAGTACCGTGGGGAGGCCTCCTTTATATCAATATTAAAACCTTGCCACCCTTAAAAAATGGTGGAACAACATGGGTCGTCATATTATTTATTTCTATTTACAAATCTAAAGAGGAAAGAATAGGATTTCAAATTATATCATCTGACCTATTTGTCGCAGGTGGATCCAGGCCATATTTTAAGAAAATCGAATTATTTTTTAGCCATTTCCTCCTTCACACAAATGGCTAGGGTTTGAAGTATCAAACTTTGTTCTAGAAAGAGATTCTATTGAGACCCATCTAATATTTTGTTTGGATTTTGAGCCTGAGCTTGAATCAAAATATGTTTTGATGAGGGCCATTAACCACATGTTATTCTATACATACCCCTCATCACCTATAATATAGGGTGTAATTCATATCTGATGGCTTTAATACCTACATTATTACAAAGTTCAAGTGGGACATTGGGAAATTTTACCCAAATCAAAACATTATATGATTTATACATATCCACACATCAAAAAAAGGGTGCTATAGTGTAAGCTCAAGAAAATAATAATTCCTTAACCATGTTTAGGCCAATATCTTCCATGCTCCCTCCTCATACTAAAGGATAAAATCGTGCCATCCTCTCAATGTGAAATGACTAATGGCACTAGACATGAGAAAAGGAAACCCAAATTATTGCATACACAAAAAGAAATGACCTCTATTAATACATCAATTGAAGAACTTACTGACTAATGTTTTGTTGAGAAATTCCTCAAATTGATAAAGAGAAATGTCCTTTACTACCACAAGATTCCCATGGGATTTGACGAGCCATGTCCTATACCAATGGCTATTTGGCTTAGTTTTGTAATAGGTAATGAACATCTACTCTCCTCAACGGTTAATCCCACTCCAATGGAGGGAAAGGATGAAGAGTTCCAAACGTAGAGTTTGACGCACCTTCCACTAGGATAATACTACATGTCATGTTATGGACACCCATACCCACAAAAACATCCACATTAAGTGCCACATGATAGGTTTGAGGCCTATTATTAATCTCAAATAATGGTGGATGTATACTACCAAATCCATGAGTGGAAATGTTAGGAATTGTCAATACTTACTCATATTTGGTCTTCATAATTGTCTATGTACCATGACTTGATTTAATCAATGTAATTATCAAAAGTAAAAGAAAAGAAAATTGCATTTTTGCAAAAGAAAATTATTTATTCAAGAATGGGTTTCTTGCCTGTTAATTATTTTGTCTTAGGTTCAACACCCATTTGTGTGCTTTAGGGTTGTGACAAGGTCAAAGTCAAGGTCATGATGTAAATTCCCATGAAGGGCTCTTGCATTGATGTAAAATAAATATTTTAAATGTAAAAATGAGATCTAGAATCTACCAAGTGATGGGTTGTCCAAACCATCATGTCGACCCCATAAGAGGCCATTAGACCTCACTAAAGGACTATATAAAGGAGAGGTATTTGACCTTATTGGAGATAGATAAGAAAATAACACTCTTCAATAAGTATGAGAAAATTTAGAGCGAGAAAGAAGAGAAGGATATCGAGGAAAGGAAGAAAAATATGTTTGTTTGAATTGGGCAGTAATTCTTTTTTTGGAAAGCTTGCGTACAAGGGAAGGAAGCTATCTCTGTTCAGATTTTGAGCCAAATAAGAACATCAGATCGAGTTAAAGAAAGAAGAATTGTTGTTTGGTTGGTTGGCCTATCACTTGGTGAGTTTTATTTTATCAAAGGTCTTGGAAGTCTTCCTTGAATTTCTAAAAGAAAAGTTTTTAGGTTTTCCCCAATGCAGGGGTTTAGCCCTGGCATGGAGCCTATTTTTCGTCTTCTTGTTTGCATTGTGATTTTCTTTATTAAAATTTTCTTAATGATAAACACATAATAATAATAATGATAATGGAATGACACCACATAATTATAACATTATGTGTAATTATATAGAAAGAACAATAAAAATATAATGGAAATAAAAGGAACATAAGAAGAAAAGCATTCACATATAGAGACACTTGTTACAAATTTACATTGGCCATGGAAACACTAAAACCATTGACATATCTGAATTGTCATTATTGTAATATCATCAACTCTGTCATGCCAATATTATCACTAGGGTTTGAGGTTTCAGAAATGATAACATGTATACCTTTGCTACATGGTGCCATACTACTGTGCTACTTACTAAACTACATTGAATAAATCAAACATGGTGCCATACTACTGTGCTGCACACGTGTAGTGTCACACCAATACTGAACTACAATGTGTAAAGGCCATGATAATATCATATCAATATAATATACTATATAGTTGAAAGATGTTGTATTATGTTAAAACAAGATCATCATACATACAGAGCCATATATATATATATATATATATATATATATATATATATATATATATATATATATACATACATACATATACCATGCAATGAAATCGCATAACAAAGGTGGCATATATAAAAAAGGGGGTGCCAATATACCACAGTGCACCAGTTCCTAGAACAAATGTGTCGACAATGGAGATGAGACCTTAGTATAAAATCCAAGTTCTGAGCATAAATCCATGACCTTACCATTGTAATAAAAGAACAATCCAAATCAAAAGTAAGCAAAGGTGTCTTAAGCCTATTTCTAAGAGAACGAGCAATCAAGAAATCCATCCTCTCAAGATCAAACTCATTGCTAATTGGATCATAGTTCTAGGCACTATACACAACCCTATTCTCAAGTCCAGAACTACAAACTTGCATTCAATATCCATTAAACTTTGGAAGAGAACAATATCACTATTTGCAAGGGTCTGAATAGCCACAGTCTTCATAGAGCTAAGATGTTGGTTGAGATTAAACAATGAAGATGTGATGAAGAAAAGAAAAAAAAACAAAACCTCTCAGAATGACAGTCCAAAATTGCCTGGGGCGGGGATACAACACTATTTTATTGACTCTTTACCCTAAATTTCCTTATGAATTCTTCTAGATACCACATATCATCTTTTGGGTACCATCTATGAAGTTATTGGGCTCATGTGACCACTGAGAGTTTTCTCGGTTCACCACCTCTAGCTGCCCATGACTAAATAAGATATCCATAGATGGATGAATAAGTCGTAGCCCATGACTAAAGAAAGGAATCAAGAAGGAAATAACATATTAATTAACTGATAACCATGCTACTACTCTCTTATTAATTCATACATTGAGAAAATAAGTTTTTATTTTAGGGCATAAATGGTCTCAATTATGTTTATCCTTATGATTGTGATAATTTTTGAAAACCCTAGAATTGCAGGTGTTCACAAAGTAATGTGAACTTACCATTGCTTAACCCTGATACTCGATTCTGCCATCTATTATGGATTCTTGAAGGATTATTGACAGGGAAGGGAATTCCAAATCAAATGTAGGGAGGATCCATAAAAAATGCTTAGGCTGGTTTGCAAGAATCGAATGTATGGAGGAGCCACTGAGAAACACTTAAGTGAACACCAAAAGGAATGTAGGGAGGAGCGACTAAGAAACCCTTAGGTATACAAGAATCTAATGTAGGGAGGAGACACTATGAAACACTCAAGGGGACACCAAATGAAATGTAGGGAGAGGAGCCACTAGGAAACCTTGCAAGAACTGAATGTAGGGAGCGAAGGCACTGAGAAAACCTGAGTTCTACTACAAGAATCAAATGTGGGGAGCAGAGCCACCAAGAAACCTTGAAGTATGTTGCAAGAATCAGATGTAGGGAGAGGAGCCACCGATAAACCCTAAGGTCTATTGCAAGAATCGAATGTGGGGAGAAGAGCCACAGAGAAACCTTGAGGTCTATTGCAAGAATAAAATGTAGGGAGCAGAGGCACTGAGAAACTTTAAGGTATGTTGCAATAATCAAATGTGGTGAGCCGGGCCATCGAGAAACCCTCAGATTTGTTGCAAGAATTTAATCTTGGGAGTACAACCACTGAGAAATCCTGAGGTCTCCTGCAAGAATCAAATGTGGGAAGCAGAGCCACCGAGAAACCCTCAAGTTTGCTGCAAGAATCAAATGTATAAGGGAGCGGAGGCACCGAGAAAACTCACATTCTATGTGAAAACCATATGAAATGACATGCCAAAAACGTATAAGGGAGAAGAGCCACCAAGAAAACTCACAGTCTATTCGAAAACCATATGCAATGACATGCCAAAAATGTATAAGGGAGTGGAGCCACCAAGAAACCTCTCAGTCTATGTGAAAAGCATATGCAATGACATGCCAAAAACATATATACGAGCTAGAAATTAATAATAATAAATTATTAATATAATAATTAATATGATATTGTTTTGATTTAATAATATAATATGGTTTTGATTTAATAATATATAATTAATATAATATGTTTTTGATTTAATAATATAGTTTAATAATGTAATTTTTAATTTCAAAAATATAATATCAACAACTATGTGATAGAAAATAGTGATTAATTTTATTAATTAATAATCAATTTACACTAATGGTTACATTAAAAAAAATCATGTAATTTGAATTAGTATAGGTAGACTTTAGTTGATAATTTTATCAATTGTTATAAGATGTCTTAAATCACTATCATTAATACACATTCAATCCATCTTTTGGCAAGTAGAAGAGCATCTTGAAACAAATAATTTTGCTTCATGGCATTCAATAATCAACAGAAGACTTTAGTTAACCATAAGCATCCATGAATCATAATATGATAATCTTCATGTATTGTCTTGTGATTTGATCTATCAACCTCTACATTGGCTTTCAAAGAGAAACATAGTAGCCTCAAACATATCTTCCAGTTGAGCCCTACAATGGGTTGACAAATCATTCTGAAACTCCTTAAAATTCCTCTGAATGAGTGCTTCCCATTTAGTCACAAGGTTGGTTTCCCATGGGGTGTAGAATATATGGTGATGGGATGTACTATAAAGTCACTTCATGATGTGAAGGCCACAGGTACGAAAATTTGTGGGAAAAAATATAGTCATGTTAAGGGCTAGTGTGGCCCAGACCGGGTGTGATCCCTGGGTGATTTTGACAACTTAGATGCCCTTGGGTCACAATTTCTCAAGCCGTAGGTCAAGCCCGATGTAATCTCTGGAGAACTTAGACCACTTAGAAAATGAAAAAAAAAGAAGGTTGGTTAGTGGACAATCTATGAAGCTTCAAGCACTTGTTTTGGCAGGAAAAATTCCCTAAGGAAAGGGTTGAAAGCCTCAACAGAGCATAAAAATATAATAAACAAAGAGCAGTCAAACACGCATGCCAAGAATATAAATTACTAAACATGGATTTGGAAACAGACTCGGAGGTCCTACATTTGATGATGTTCCCGTAGGGTCCAAACCCTCTACTTCCTCTAGAATGAGCAAACCTGCAAGTCAATTCACATAAGCATATACATGATAGATAATTCAATGTGCATACATAAATTTTTTTTTAGATCATCATATATAAGCATATAAAATACTATTCATGAGAATAACATATCAGGAACAAGACATGAGCCATTGAGAAACCCTAAGGTTTGCTGCAAAAATAGATTGTGGGGAGTGGGGCCACCAAGAAACCCTCAGATTTGTTGTAAGAATTGAATCTAGGAAGTCGAGCCATCGAGAAACCCTAAGGTCTCTTGCAAGAATCGAATGTGGGGAGCGAAGCCACTGAAAAACCCTTAGGTTTGACGCAAGAATCAAATGTATAAGGGAGCAGAGCCACCGAGAAAACTCACACTCTATGTGAAAACCATATGCAATGACATGCCAAAAACATATAAGGGAGAAGAGCCACCAAGAAAACTCATAGTCTATGTGAAAAGCATATTCAATGACATGCCAAAAACATATATAAGAGCTAGGAATTATTAATAATAAATTAATAATATAATAATTAATTTGATATTAGTTTGATTTAATAATATACTACTTAATATAATATGGTTTTGATTTAATCATATAATAATTAATATAATATGTTTTTGATTTAATAATATAGTTTATAATGTAATTGCTAATTTCAAAAAATAAGATCAACAACTATGTGATAGAAAATAGTGATTCATTTTATTAATTAATAATCAATTTACACTAATGTTTACATTAAAAAAAAAATCATGTAATTTGAATTAGTATAGGTACACTTTAGTTGATAATTTTATCAATTGTTATAGGATCTCTTAAATCATTATCATTAATACACATTCAATCCATATTTTGGTGAGTATAAGAGCATCTTGAAACAAACAGTGTTGTTTCATGGCATTCAATACTCAATAGAAGACGTTAGTTAACCATAAGCATCCATGAATCATAATATTATAATCTTCAGGTATTATCTTGTGATTTGATCTATCAACCTCTACATTGGGTTGCAAAGATTAGCATAGTAGCCTCAAACATATCTTCCAGTTGAAACCTACAATGCATTTACCAATCATTCTAAAACTCCTTGAAATTCCCCTGGATGAGAACTTCCCATTTAATCATAAGTTTGGTTTCTTATGGGGTGTAGAATAGATGGTGATGGGGTGTACTGTTAAGTCACTCCATGATGTGAAGGTCACAAGTTCGAAACTCTGTGGTAAAAAATCTAGTCCTGCTAAGAGTTAGTGTGGCCCAGGCAGAGTGCGATCCTTGGGTGATTTTGACAACTTAGATGCCCTTGGGTCGCAATTTCTCAAGCCATAGGTCAAGCCTAATGTAATCTCTGGAGAACTTAGACCACTTGGAAAAAATAAAAATAAAAATAAGGTTGGTTAGTGGACAATCTATGAAGCTTCAAGCACTTGTGTTGGCGGGAAAAATTCCCTAAGGTAAGGGTTGAAAGCCTCAACAAATAATAACAAGATAATCAACAAAGAGCAGTCAAACAAGCATGCCAAGAATATGAATTACTAAACATGGATTTAGAAACATACTCAGAGGTCCTACATTTGATGATGTTACCGTAGGGTCCAAATCCTCTGCTTCCTCCAAAATGAGCAGGTCTGCAAGTCAATTCATAGAAGCATATACATGATAGATAATTCAATGTGCATACATAAAGCATATGTTAGATCATCATATATACACATATAAACTACCATTCATGAGACAATAACATATTAGGAACAAGACATGATCTTCTTTATTGATTAACAAAAGTAGGTACAGGAAAGGTACAACCTGATCCAGGCCAAAGGCATCGACCAAGCTTCCGACATAACCATCCAACCCGAGCCACAAAGAGAACCTGTCTAAAAAGAAAAAGGAGATGCTATAAGGATGATGAACATATCTACAAAGGAAACCAAGGTTTCATAGGGACTGGGAGTGTAGGAGGCATGGGACAAAAAAACTTGATCTGGGAGAAAAATGGGTATAATCTTGATAACCCTTCTCTTGTATGAATTAGGCCTACCCAAGGGGTGTATATATACCACCTAAAATTGGTTAATTCAGTTGCTCCACGGACTCCTGTAGGTGGGCTCTCTATAAAACTTGTAAAACCTGCACGAAAAATAACATTTTATTCTATTTTTTCATATCTTAAAAGGTATGCGTGGGTGTAGTGTTATAGGACCCACATATGTACGATTTTTAGTGTGGGAAGAGTCACGTATGAAATTTGAAATATTATTTTTTTATATAATATCAAGTCTGTATGGAAAAAGGGACTACCTAGGGCCATAAAAGAGCATCAAGTCTACAAGAGTGCTAAATGAAGCTATAACAGATGGCCCCTATATGAGGTTAGAATGGGTACATGATGGGAGAAATATATGAAGTATAGAGAGAGGAGTCATCCAAGAACCGAGGAGGAGATCACCAGATTCCATCCCATCAAATACCTGTGGAAGGAGTCAGAAATAAAACTCATGTTTGAGGTGAGCATACCCATGCTCAGAAGTAATAAAGCATGTCCGCTGATAAAGTATAAAGCAAATCTAGAGTATACATAAGGAGTTGTAGAATACATAATGGATCATCAGATCATAGCCGCGAAGGAACACAACATAACTATGTCTCAATATAATATATAGAAGAATATTAGATCAATGATGCTAGAAGACTATATGATCAATGAAGCTGCATACCTGATCCTCACAAAAGTACCAAGTCGTATAGGTAGAATAGTGGTATTGCATAAAATCGAGTGCCAACATTAAAGATGTTGTTGTGAAGGAGTGCAACATATAAAGGTGGGAGGTGTCACTGGAAGAAAAGTGAAGGAGATTTCAAGTGAACTGAGATGCTGACACAACCTGAGGTCTTCACCGGCCGCAAATGGTACATTTCTATACTATGGGAATAAATGAGTTGAAGTTGACCATGTGAGAAATCATTTGATTACTGGTCATATATGTATATCGTTAAAAAATGTGAGACAACTAAAAAATAATGATAATGAGTTTCAAGGTACACCAATATAATCTAATAAGTGTGAATAAATGTATTGAAGTCGGACACTTGAAATAATCTATCAATTAGAAGACACTGATGTATTCTCACTATCGATAGCGAAGGAATCTACCACTGATGACTGCAAACCCTAAGTTACTGAAAAGAGGAATCTAGATCTTTCTCCTAGAGCAATGAGTTGAATTTGATGGGAAAATATCCACTGGAAGGAAGCATTAAATCATCCCACATAAACCAACATGAGTGTAACCCACATGCCAATAATTTGGAAGAACTAGGATGAAGAGATATGAAGTAACTATTTCGAAGTACATTTATGGTGTACACAAGATGTGGATAGTGCATGATAGAAATAATTTGAACCAACCAATCATGAAAGCTAACACAGAGGTGAGGAATCCACCAATAGGGTCAAATGGAAACCAAGGTACTGTATGAATCCCAATGTGTGATAATGTAAGTTGACGTCGAACAAAAGGGAAACCACTTAGTCAAAGACCCATAATATTGATCTATTTTGAGCCATTTAGTGGTTTCTATTGACCCATTTTTGTCGACAATACCTGGTCTGTCAAGTTATTCTAAGTATCACATTAGCTTCATGGTCCTTCACTCATGTTGGTTAAGAAGGACCCCATTGACTTCTTATTGGTGGGTCTTCTCTTATCGAATCTACTAAATTGCTTTGAGATTAGACTTATAGTTGCACCTGAGCCCTATTTATATCATTTTTACTTCCCTTGAACAAAAGCACGACTTGTTGTGACTTTATGGTAGCATAATATAACTTTGTATAAGTTTTCAATGCATGAGGAATTAACAAACTCTCCATATGATTGGAAGAGATAACCAACCAGAGGAGAACCGACTCAAGAACAAGGTTATGGGTTCCATAAAGTTGAACTAATTCCCATCCCGATGGAGGAAAGACTCATTTTAAGTGCTTTGTTCAAGGGCAACATGACTGACTCTTGTTGCCATCAAATGATGAAGAAATTGTCCCATTCTCATTTTTTTTTGGAATATTTGATAAATTGTCTTTTTCATATTTAAAGCCTAAAAAATAATAAAATAATTCCTATAGTAAAGTGGAGAGAAAGAGTTTCAAGGGAAAGTGCACTAGTTCCTAGAACTGGAACAATCCTATGCTCAATTCAAGGTGGTAGATGCTGGTCATCTACACTCAGAGGATGTTCTCTCCATTGAATAATAGGTGTCAAGTCACAAAGGCTAATGAATGAATGGTTTGAACTTGTAAAAAGTCATGGTCAAAATTGGCTTATACACGAGTCCAATTGAAGTCAGATTAAGGCCAAAAGAGGTACAAGTGGTCAAAATTCAATGGAATAGTACAACTTAACACATAGGAGCCTCTAGGGTATAAGGCTAGAAAAGAATGAAGAATAAGAAGAATGACACTTCAATGCAAAGTCACGGTGGGAATAAAGAGGACTCCTGAGCCTACAAAATACTTGCAACATGGGAGACATATGCTAGCGAGGATATAACTAGGAAGCCCATGGAAGGAAAGGCTCTACCACTATGTTAAGATTTTACAAGTTAGCGAGTGAGAGGGGTTAAAAAATCACAACATAATGAGGTTGACACTATGGATAAATATCTCAGTATGAGGTCAAGATGCATAATGCAACAAAAAAGTGATATGTCTTAACCTATATGCTAGTTTAGAAAATGATACTTACAATGACAGGTCAACGATTGTGGAGTCAAAGTGGTGGAAAAAATAGGACTAAGTCATGAAAAATCTTCGACAACCTGAAAAGATCCTTTCCCAAGACTTGAAGCAAAGGTCAAAAGTTCATGAAATAAAATAATAAAGTTTTTGAAAAATGAACTTTAGGAAAGTGGGTTTTAAATTTTGGCTATAAAAAGAATTTTTGAACGCACCCCATTTCATTTTTACGATTTGAGTTTTGAGAAGAGGCCCCTTGGAACAAATTTGAGCAAACCGATCTGGTCAAATCCACCAATGAATCCATCAAACACAGACTCCAACTAATTCATGACCTTAATCTTGTCCATTTGATCAAAAAATTTGATAGATTAATCTTGAATTGGGGGAGATTTTTTTTGATTTCAAAAACTATTCTGCATGTACGTGGATTGGGAGTTTCAGAAGCTGCGTATAGAAATCCCTATACATGAGTTGATTAAGGGAAAGCCACGTATGTACATGACTATCTCTTATAAAAATCATATACGTGCAAAGTAAAGATGAAAAACACAGATGTCAATCATTTGGAGAGAAAGAGAGAATAATGAGGTTGTTAATAAGGTATTAGATGATCAAGAGTCATTGGATGGATTGAAAAGTTGTGGATTGCTCAAATTCTTCATGATGCCCAACATGAGAACTTAGATTCAATTGTTGGAAATGTTTATTCATTACTCGGACCCAGAGAAGGAACAATTCATCATCGACGATATGCTCTTACAAATTGAAGTAGAGGATATCTACTTCATAACAAGACTTTCTCGGAGGGGAGAAGCAATTGATCTGAAAGGGAAGGCCTATGGAGGCCTAAATATTGCTAAACACATTACTGTGTACTGCACACTAGATGCTAACAAGGTTGGATCATAGGTCTGGATCAAAGAAATCACAAGGCTATCTATCAAGATAATTTTATTTACTATTGCCAAGATAATAGGTTCTGCTTCATTACATAAGGATTCTCAACCATATATGTTTCTGGTAGTGGAATGCCTGAAACTAGTAGTATATGACTATTGCACAACACTCTTAACTAATATGAAAAAAATCTAACATCAGTAAGATGGGGAAAGATGAATAATTTTAGATATGGCACCATCCTCTGCTCATTTTTCTTTGAGCGGGTTCTGACACTTCTACCCAGAGTAGCTACTGCCATCAACATTCCTAGAGATCCGAGGATGGACAGATGGGTAGATTTGGTCAAGAAACTTGGCCGAGGCGAAGCCACTCAGACAGCCTTTGAAGAATATTTCTTCCATTGGTGGGAGAAACAAGTTGTGGCCATAGAGGATTACCCTTATGCAGGATTAGACTTTTGAGCAAACTCGAAGTTAGTACTTCTAGAAGGAGTTGCATGGGGAAACATTGGTAAGTTTTGATTTTTTAACATATTTGATTTTTTGGATTTTTGAATATAATCTCAAGAAATTAAAAATAATTTTTTTCCCATGAAACAAAAATTTGACAAGATTAAATGATTATGATACACATGTTGGACCAATGAGACTTGAGGGTCTACCGAGGCACATGTGTCACGACAGAGACGCGAAGAGAGAAGAAACTGAGTTTGAGAGAGTGCTCCATAATGTTCATAGGAAATTGGAGAGTTTGTATCACAAGGTTCCAATGGAAACAATAGAGTATCTCCCTGAGGCTATATAGAGACGAGTGGTTGGAGTACCACGAGAGTGGGTGCGACTCTTCCCACGAGTGGTGAATGCCATCATATTCTACCAGGAGGCTCATCTAGGGAAAGGTTTGCAAACTTAGATTTTAGATGATTGATATTTTTGATACATGGACATGATTAGGATTAAGCCCAAATTTTGTAGGACATTTGTCTACATTTTTTAATATTTTGACATGCTATATCTATCTATATACAGAGATTTCGTGGCAATTTGATCATATATAAAAATTATTTTTGATATCTCGATTTAATGTGATGAAGGATTAATATGGCAATCCAATGCTTGGTTAGCTATAGAATTGACAAATGCATTGTCTGATTATGGAATGTGAATGAAAGTAATAAATGAGAATGATCTTTGTTATAATCTCACTCTTAGAAATCGATAATGTAATGAAGGATCTCTTACACGATAAACATTATTTGATTGAGATACAACCAATTATGAATCCAAATACGCCACTAATGATTCAATACCATAAGATATTTATTTAGATAGTAAATTAATAATGGCACTATATTCAACCATATTATTAGAATATAGACTGATACATATGCCTCTTGCTACCAAAAAATGACTAGATGGATAATGTATTACCCAAGCGACGGAAGCTAAATTCTGAGTATGTTTGCTAGTGAAATTTGCAAATCCTAAATACACCGAATCATCCATCGAAACCTACAAAAGAAGATCGAAAATATCGTCATCACCACGACACCTACAGACAAAAACTAAAACTATGTACACTATTTAAAAAAAAAGTAGATTCTAGGAAAAATACTAGGCCTAATACTTCTTAAGAGAGAGCCCATTTTTTGGCTCCAACAACACATTTCCCTAAAACTTAACCAATTCATAAGCACCCTTATTCAATATCTTTTTAATGATGAAAGGACCGTACCACATAGATTTGAATTTTCCTGCCCCAAGGTGTCTTTATCTTGGTCATAGACCAAGAAAAGATCACCTTCAGAAAGAACCCTAGGCCATACAGACTTGTCATACTGAGCTTTGACTCTTTTCTTATGGGTCTCATTCATTGTGGTTGCATCTTAACACTTCTTATCAAGATGTTCCAAATGAATAAGGTGCTCTTCAAGACTTGAGGTGTCTCGAAGAAGCTAGACTGCTAACTTAAGAGATGGAATCTCACATTGTATAGATTCCAAACCATAAACTAACTAAAAAAGAGTGAAACCCGTAGCAATCTTGATAGACTTCGGTATGCCCATAGGATAGGATATAACATGATGTGCTAGTTGTACTTAGCTTGATTGATTTTCCTATGTAGGATAGTCTTAAGGGATTTATTGATGGCTTCAACTTGTCCACTGGCTTGGGTATAATAAGGAGATGAATGCTCCTGCTGAAATCCCAACTTTAAAACAAACTTAGACATCATCGTATTCTGAAAGTGACTGCCATGATCAACGAAAATATCTTTAGGAATGCTGAAACGTGACATGATTTGATTGAATAGAAAAAGTGTTATTGCCTCACCGTCATTATTAAAAGTAGACATAGCTTCGACCAACTTGGTTAAATAGTCTACAACTGCAATAATGTAAACAAACTACTACAAGTAGTAAAATAAATACCCCACTTAGTAAAATGACCGATAGTGATAACAGGAAAAAGAGAAGTTGGACGAGCGCGATTTTTTCAAGTACAATGTTCATAAAGATGGAATTTTTTGATTGCTTCTATACACTCTTTAAAAATTGAAGGCCAAAAATACTATCCACGAAAGATTTTTTGGGCTGTAGCAAGCCTAGATAGATGACCTCCACAAGCTCCACTGTGGTAGTCATTCATAAACAACTCAACTTCTTCTAATGTTAAACAACATCTAAGGATTGAGTCAATCCCTCGATGATATAGAGTTTCGACAATGATCAAATAATTCTTTGCTAGGTGACATAATTTTCGATGTTCATCCTTAGAAAAAGTCTAAGGAAACTTCGAAGTCTAGAGATATACAATGATGTCTCCATACTAAGGATCTTGTGAAGAGATAAGGAAAAGATGTTTATGATCTAGGTGGATATTGGTGGCCACACGCCTATTCCACCTAAACACCCTAGTTAGTTTCATCTGTTTCCTTGTTCATTTAGAATTTACTATTTTTAACAGTTTTTTCGAGTCATGAACTTCTGGAGCAGTTTTGGCCGCCTAATTGACATTTTTATAGGGTTTGCAACAGGCCCATAGCCATTGGTGGAGGCTTATCACGTAACCTATAGTACTCAGAAAGACCTTTCCAACAAGGTATCGTACGCGCCAAATGGAGATAATATGACCAAGTTACGACCTTGGGAAGTTGGCTGCCCAACTAATCCCAACGAGGTGCACAAATGCTTAGTGTTACATCTCCTGGGGTTAGGGTTTTGGTTGTTTAGGGTTTTATCATGTTTTCCAATAATAAATAGACCCTTGAGCCTTATTGTAACATAGTTCAGAGGCATGTAACCACCACATCTCTTCTAAGAGATAAGCTACCATCACCTGAGCTATCTTATTTCCATTTTATTTGTAAGAATGGTTCAATAGTTTTCTATTATTGAAATGAAGTGTTTTTCTGCTGCATATCTATTTTTATGATTATATCTATAAGTTGTTGCATTCTTGTTTAAGTTTGGATCAGTGGTATCAGAGCGGTCTACTCTTTATTTGTTTTTCTTTGCATGTGTTGGCTTGATGGGCCCTGACCCAGGTTCAACATTAATTAGCCAAGCAAATCCCTACACTGCTGGCCCTTTCGACATCAATTCATGGAGCACAGACTGAAGTCTCACCCGAAGTAGTATGGGGGGATTCAGGAACCAAGTTTCCACACCCTGAGATGGCAGTGATGTTGCTTTATACCCTAATCCTTCCTTCGTGCAGATTGTTAAGATTTTTAGGTCTTATTGATATACTTCTCTTATTCGGCTTCGAGACCTTTGCGAAGGTCTACAATTGTCCTTTGTGTGCATTAAACAGGCGATTTAGACACTCACACACCTTTGTAATTACTCTTAATGATGTATTTACCAAGATTATCTTAAGTAGTGGATAACTTCAACATGCATTATGATTATCTTTGCGTAAACAGATATTCCTACTTACGTTCATATCACAAAGTAAAACACATAGATTCACGCATCAATACAACATTAAATCATAAACCCAGTATTCAACATAACATAATCTCATGCATTCATAACAGAAGTAAAATAACTCATACATAGGTAATTCCAGAATAATTCTCTTTATTGATGTTCAAATCTCCTTTAAAGACTCTAACTACCCTGTGCACACAGCTGCAGGGGTTCGTGCACTCAATTGCGGACTTGTACCCTAGGCCTTTGTGCACACAGCTACAAAGCCTCTTTCCTATGCTAAGACTCTTAGCTCTTAGCTCTCACAGACCCATTACATCAATGACTATTCAAAACATATCTCAATTGAAACTAAAACCCTCTTAGACTCCTCTTAGACTTCCCTTTCTATAAAATCTCATGGTTCGCGAAAAAAGGGTGGATCTCATAAAGTCGACAAAAGTTACATAAAATAAGGGTTGATGAATCTTTACATCTCCACACTCCATGACCACAAAATGCGGAGACTTTACATTCTTTATACAAACTTGGGCCTTTAACCAAAAAACTTGGGCTTTTAACCCCAAAAATAACCCTAGGGGACCCGTTCCAACAGGCCCCCAACACAAAATTGGTGACTTGCCCCTGAGTCATTCTGCTAGTACGGAGATCTTGTAATGAAGAGCTCCCAACTCCACCTGTAATACTACAACCTTGATGGTACACTACGTCGCCACCTGCTTAACTTACTTGACCAGCTGCTCCATTGCTGGTCTTGCACTATCTGCTTGTATTTTCTGTTGTGTTTCCTGCAGACTAGCCAATTTTCCTTCAATGGAGGCTACTAAGGCCCCAATCTAGCCTTCAATACTTCCTCCTTGCATTGTACCACGTCCACCTATTCCTTAGTGCCTTCGCTTCCTGTAGCTTCACCAACCTCTGTGTGATGGCGACAATGTGCATCATCTCTTTGACCTCGTCATACTTCTGCTGCAGTTCCCTTACCTCTATTTCTAGCCGCTGCACATTGGGATCTTCTTGTAGGCTGGTAACTACTTCGAGTGACTGCTCGAAGAGCGAAGTGCACTCCTTCACTGTGATATCCACTGCAGAAACAACATCCTTGATAGCTACCTCATATTGCTCTTTGACTTCTGGTGGAGTCGAAGGTTGGGTCCTCAACTCAAGCTCTGTGATCTTAAGGTTTAGCTCAAACTGAACCTTAGCTAGATTTGTCCTTGCGTTGTGCACACCTACAGCGAGCTCCTAAATTCTTGCATTGATTGACACATCTTCTCAGATATTTAGATTTGGAACAGTTCTGTAGGCCTTAGATACCACAATTGTGGTGCGCTCATTCTTCTATGTGACCTTTTTAAGGAGATCAATCGCGGAAGTATTTTCTGCGAACATCCAGGCATTGTTGACCTTCTGCTCACTGATCACATTCAATGCGCACTGCTCTTTGGCCCGAAGTTTTGTGATCACACTATCGTGCAGGGTGTGAAGAGCTTCACTTAGTAGCGCGGCCAAGTTCAACCTAGCTTGCTTGAGAGTGTTGGCGGTAGCCTTATCAGATTCCACTTCTATAGTCAATGCTCTATTCTACAACACAACGACCTGAGGATCCAAGGAGTGGACTAGGCTACACTCATCTTACCTACATAATAGGTATAACTATCTAAGGATAAGGCTTACCTTTATACCTTCTCTCTAAGGCAGGCATTCAACATCCCCTTGCAGTAACCCTCGCTCATCAGGCTCTTCCTTAAAGCAATAACGTTGATCCGGCTTAATTAGATTTATAGTAGGATGAACCAACCAATGGAAAGGATCATTCGGGTGGGGAAGGTCTACTTGCTTCTATTCCCTCTGGCCTCTCTGAGGGGTTGTCCCCTGATGACAGAAGAGTAAGAGATTGATTCATACCATACGCTGGCTATGAAATAGAAGTAGGGCAGGTTGCATTGGGTGGAGGAGCTGCTGAAGATGGTCGGATGTCGGCAGATCCACCTCTCTATTTTCGGTATCTCACTTCAATTTTAGAGTATGTGTTAGCGACTAGACCATGCCCTACATATCCACCCAATGGGACCACCCCTTCTCAATCGTCGAGGGCTGCTGGATCGCATCTCATGATAGTTAGTCGATCAAAAGGTAGGACATCAGCAGAAAGATATACGAAAAGGTCGGGTGAAGACGGAAAAGAAGACTTTCGATCGAATGGGTGTAGGGAAACTCCTCATGCATGGGTTGATGGACCGATAACTCCTATTCCTCGGAGGGTTGGGCGGTGGATATTTCCTCCAATGGGGCGAAGGAATTATGGATATTCATTCCGGGATGAGTCCAAGAGCAGAGGTAGGGGTGTCTCTTCCTTAGAAGGTAGGGCATGGAACATGGAATGAGGAAATCGCAGGTGGGATATTCTTTAGCTCGCCCGAGAGGCTTTTGGGACCGAATTAATGACTGGACGATCACATCGGGCAGCAGAGGATCAAATCATCTATTTCCCTCTTCTTCCATCGGACTGAGAATGAAAACCAACTTCTATTTCTGTTGCTGGACCATTACTTGATCGTATTGGTTTGCCACCACCTCCATAACTTGCACGGTTTATGATCCACCTAACCACTTAACGGGATTACTTGCCACCCGCCTAACGATTGAATTCCTCCATCACTACATGTTCTTTTACTACTGGATCCAGTTCTTTTCTTCTCGGCTGGTTTCAATGATTCTTAATATATTTCTTTGCCGGATAGCGGGTCATGGCATAATGAACCAACCAACGAAAGGGCAGAAGGAGGAGAGAGTGGGGTAGCGATGGATGGACCTGCGGATCATTGGGCAATCGATCTTTATGTCGAATTCCTCTTACCAGCGATGGATGGCTGGGGTAGCAAGCTCAACAATCAGTTTACTCGCTTTCCACCTTTCTTTTCACGAGGTCTGGTAG